>OY735259.1:4608303-4787389 GCA_963457715.1 Argyresthia albistria
AAAGTACCCACTGATGAGAAGTTAATCAGTTTATGGATATATGCAAGTGCGCACATTGCAGCGTTTCGGAATCGGCCGATAAATAAGTTTGATGGGCTGCACGATTACCTTCAAACTAAACTGTCTGCCGACTGCTAAATCAGTATGGCGCTCCTTCCGCGCGCGCACACTGACCGATTGTTAGTCGGCCAACTCGGAAGAAATCCCACTACATTCCCGGAGCTTATGCTAAACTGCCGGCTCTGGATTATTGTGCGCACCCACTAACCCGACGATTCAGTGTACGCGCTGGCAACCCAACCAGACCAAAACTATCGGCCAATCAAAGTATGCGGGGGCCCTGAGCTCCTATAAATATGCTGGCGGCTTAATGCTGCGCGGTATAAAAACAATTAGGGCGCTTTTAAAGATTCTACGGTAACTGCTTCTGACTGGGAAGGATATATTTCAGAAAAATAGCGGCTAAACGATACACTAGAAATATCGTGCAGTTACCGAAGAATCATTTAAAAGGAATGTCATTTGCTCCAACACGTTATGCCGGGTCTAAGATGTAACCAATATTCCCTGTGTGGGGAAAAAATGTAGTCCTATAGGTCAATTAAATAGCGCCCTCACCTATAATATTATTTCATTTTGAATGAACCAAATTAATGGTCCGTCTTCCTTGCATAAGTAGTAAAATCTTTCGTTTCATGGTCAACCAACACCAATGCAACCTGGCCAAGCTTTCAACTGATTTCCTTCATTCTTTGCTCCTATTTCCATGTCATCCTTTCATCGTTTCATATTTGCCGAATGCATTGAATTCTTTCTCATGATATGCCCAATTTATCCAACTTAGTTTCATATTACTTTATTGCCCACTTCAATGAGTGCGTTTAGCCGACTGACTGGACAGTAAGTACTTAGACAGGAGCTGACATCTATTTTGAGTTGCTTGCGTTCTCATATTATGTCTGTACTTACGTGAATTTATTTATACAGGGTGACATTTAATTAGCTGACCATATTTTTGTGTATGATCAGGATCACAGTACCCATCATTATGGACAAGTTTCCCCAAGAAACATATAGTCGCAAATGAAAAAAAAATTCGTCCCTCAGTACATTGCCCCGATCAGCTGATTTCAAGACCCATTTTATTTTTCGTTTGCGACCATAATATGTTCCTTGGGGAAAGTTGTTCATAATGATGGGTGCTATCATTCCCCAAAATATGGTCAGTTGATTAAATGTTACCCTGTATACAAACTGTTATTTATTATACAAATAATATTATAAGATCCTAAGAGGTTTTGAGATTTTTGTTTTGAATGACTATTTGATACCTCTAATTGACTGTTTGAATGAATCTTTAAAATATCTTTTAGCGAGTTTTAATTTTTTTATTGTATAAACTTTGATATAAAGAAGGTATTTGTTTGGTTGATCTTATTGAGTACTTAATAACATGACATGAATTGAATTTGAGCCAGTATTTTCTATGGCTGTAATATTTACTTAACATTTTTATAGCTAATGTTTAAAATGTTTGTTAGGTACACTTGATGTCTAAAAGACGTCAAGTCTTCGACATCAGACGGAACAAACATCTTGTAAGAGGTTCAAAACTTTATCATTATCGTGTACTAAAAGATCTGACCGAAGTTACGAACCTGTAAAGTTGTTTTAATTTGAAATGATTATGCTGATTTTGGCCAGGGCATTGTTTTTGATGTAATGTATTTTACATTTAAGGTTTTACATATAAAAAATTTAATAGTGAAAATCTACATATTATCCAAGTAATCCCTTCCTTACCAGTATTGTTATTCTAATTCTGTACACGGTGTAATAATTTAGAATGAATTTTATTATTTTCTACTTGCGAATTTTTGCAGTTTGTTTTGTAAATAGGTACATACTTAATAATGTTTGTATCTATACTACAGAAATATAATGTCATATAATAAAATATATGACCGCTTTGTAGATGCTAGTTGATTTTGCGGAATTGAGTGGCCAATATGGAAACCGCTTCATAAAACAATGTTTATATTTCTTAGGCCTTTGTCCAGTTGTGGGAAGATTATCGACTACAAAAAACGTATGATAACCTAGTAAGCAAAATTTGCCAAAGTTTGTCTACCCATGTAAGATGTAGAATTAGCCTGGGAAATTTCGAATGATTTAACGTTTTACCTAATATCGCATCATTCCCGTGTTCTTATATCGTGGTAGTGTGTGATAGCGATCTTATGACCTTTAGCAATAAAACTGTAGGATTTATTTATCTTTGTACCTACTAGCTGCCCGTTGCGCGACTTCGCAGCGCGTTTTCGGTATTGTTCTCATAGATCCCGGTCACAAAACGATTCGTTCATCATTTTGAAAAATCCATATCGACCCGTGTTGGGCATAATACGAAACTCTCTGCTTACAATACAAACTGTATGGGTTGCAACGCTCAGTGGCATGATTCTCGCGCATTCGATATCTACACCTATATCGAGTGATTTCGTATGGGTATCTGTCAATATTGGTCTCGATATCCGTATATCGAAGGCGCGAGAATCGACCCGCTGCTGTCAAACATGTTACGGTTCCGCGAGTTCCGCTTCCAACAAAGAGGTTGAACAAAGTAGTTTGAGTGATGCTAGATATATGGTTACCAACGCCATCTAGCGAAAAAGAGTGAACTTCCCATACAAGTTATTTAGATTTTTTGGCTTTTTCTTTACATTTTTCCTTATTTTCTTTTTACCTAAACCTCCTCCCGACAGACACAAATAAAACCCAATAGGCATTATACACATTGGTTCGGCCAATTCACAGGAAAAGGAAGACTAACGCACAACATTTAATTTTTTGTATAGATGTTAGGTGGTGACTTGGTGCTAAATATGTCTAAGTAAGAATTTAACTCTCGGACTGAACCAATATGGCTCAAATTGTATCTGATCTTCCTATATAAAAATCCGACTTATGTTTTTCTGCATAATAATTATCTAAGTATGATTTATTTGTACGAGTACCTTTTCCACTGTGGTGTATGATTTTTTAATGTTTGGAACCATAACTACCTACCCTACTGCTTGCATCCCTGCACTAAAATTATTACAAAATAGAAATTTTATCAACGAAAAACTTATTTTCGTCATGTGTATACGTATACCCTTATTATTATAATAACGAAGTAATGACAATTCCGATGTTACCACTTTTTAAAAGAAAATAAATAGTTATCGGTTCAAGAATGATTTTATTCATTCTAATCTCTCAATATAGAATAATATTGATAGAAATGAGACCTAGTAGTGTTAGTGCTTAAAGCGTGTTCAAACTGAAATGACGCGCCCCACTCTCTTATTTGCGAAAAATAAATAAGAAAAATTAACCATTTGCAATAGAATAACTCACAAAAAGTGGGCTCCATTTGCTTCTGCCACCTCAAATGGGAGAAAGCTTTCAATGTCATATTAAATAGTGGCAAATATGTACTACAAATCGAGATTGAAAGAATTACTCTACTCATTTTCATTCTATTTAGAATGAATGAGAACTTCACTACTGAACATGGCATGGCATTATTTCAAGAAGTTACGTTTGATGTTGTCAGTTTACTTCGTTTTTATAGTAGTTAGGGTATAGATGTGGCAATAAATTGACTGTACTTTAGAACTTCTGATGTTGATTTTATACATACGACTTTGAGATATTTTTCAAATGTGAAATGTTGATAGGACTAATCGTAGAAAGAAATCAAGTTTTAAATACTGCACTTGTTTATGTAATAATTTATATTGTGTTGTATATTAAGATTAGGAATTATTTATAAATAGCAATTCCTATGCTATGCAATGAATGAATTTGTCATCTTAGAACTTGTATTTCACTTAATCTACAGGATGTAGTCATATTTTAGGGGGTTGTTAAATAGGGAGACCATTCTGAGCAACTTTCACTAAGAAACTGATTTGATCAGAGCAACTTTATTTTTCATTGCTCTATACGTTTTGGTCCGGGCGGGCGGTCAGCTGATTTGTATAGAGAAGTGAAAGTTGCTCAGAATGATGTCCCTTACTACCCCCTAAAATATGACTATACCTTTCTGTTACACCCTGTATAGATCATAGATCTGAATAATTAATGATATTAAAAGACAAATCGTGATAAGTAAAATACAATTGTTACAATTTTGAAAGTTGAATAAATCAATGAAAACGAACGATCCTTATTATTTCCGTGGTAGTTGAACTCTCTGCCACCACCCGGCACCACACCATGAAAATCTGATAAATAAAAAATATTTTTTGCAGTAAGTACGTAAGTAGATGTTTATTTAAAAAATGTTACAGTGTACAAATATCCTAGAATTTAGCCGCCTTATGCCCTGGGACCTCATTGAATAATTCTAAAATACAGTAAACATTTCGAAAACACTGCTTTAAAAAAATATTGAATTCATCAGTTTCTCTGTTTTCCAAGAGACAAGAAATAACAGCTTTGTAGGAATTATTGTAAATTAACAAGTTGGACATACTCACGGAACCATACAACTACATTTACCTAATTTAGCACGACAAAAATATTTTGAAAATTGTTACGGAGTTATGCCTACATTCTTCATGCATGCAACAAAATTATACTCAATAACCTGGACGCTCGAATGATCGCATTGACTCTCGCACAGTGTAAATATCTTATACACTACGATCACAATCCTAAAGTTGCCGAATACGCGATCCGAAACCGAAATGAACTTCCTATTTGCATGCAACATCTATTAACTGACAATTTGTGAAATTATGTTCAACAAAATTTTGTCAGAATGGGTTTTAGTCTAGACACATAGAATGTACGACACATCCAGTAATTTGATGGCACTTAAGGCCTTCACCTTAACAGCAATATAACATTTCAGACATTCCGATTGCGAATCGCATAAACAAACCGAGATATCTTAACAAATACCTTACGAGTTAACTCTAATCCGTGCTCAGCACCTTTCACTTGTTTTACATTATTTTACAAGGCAATTCAATATCATCACAACAAATTAATATGGACACAATTGAAAACCAACGAAGGATACAGGCGGATTTCTTACTAGAAGAAAGGCTTAGAACATAAATTAAAACATTACCGCGCGATATTTTACATTTGAAATGCCACTGCTCCACAGCAAAGCGGCAGGAATGTGACGGAAAATAACATTGTAATGAAAAAATCATTTCCAAACATTCGCGAAAATAGCATTACGAAGAATCATTCGGAGCCGACGTACGCGCATGTAAATATTCCTCTATATTGATACGTTTACGAGCATTCATCTTGTATTGATTGGGCGACCAAGGAGTTCCAATGACGCCCACGTTGTCTGGCGGGACGCGGATGGCTGGGCTACTGCTGCTTGCACTCGGCGGGGTTCTCAGGCTGGGCCGCCTTCGCTGGCTTCTTGGCGCGTCTCCGAGGAGCAGGCTCTTCGTCCTCGCTCTCTTCAGAAGAGCACTCTTCCTCTTCCTATTGAAAATAATTCACTTTATAAATTTAACTATTAGTGTAACTGACTAACTCATTTGCTTGTTTCATGACATACCGTAATAATAAATCCATCACATACGCATTTATTGAAAGCAAATAAGTTACCGTCAGAAAGAAAAATAATAATTCCTTACAAGTCTAAAAATGTACTCAGCCTTGTGAATTCTGCAACCAGTAGGATTTCCACAAATTTATCAAAAAGAACGCATGCAAAAACAAGGACCAAGCAAAATAAAATAAAACAACGTATGAATATAAAAAGCATTCAATTTATTGTCACAACGACATGCCAAACGCGAAAGCCATAACTAAACTGTAAAATATCCTGAGCTGCCTATTATGCAAAATTAAATATTACTTGGTTACATAAATATATTACTGATCTTGCAATGTATGAAGGCGCATCAGCCTTGATCCGGAGTGCCATTCGATGACTTCCGAATACTATAAAACGAATGGTAAGGATGATGCGCCGTGGTAAGTTGCAAGAACGGTAAAGGTTACATTAGTTGATAGCAATGACAAAGTGAAAATGTTGGTTTGGCACTGCTCTAGAGATTCAATTACATCATAGCCAAGTCTTCTAAAACCTAACTGAAATTTTAGCGGAATGACAAAATAAAACTTAGAATGATATTTAGTAGAAAACAAAACAAATAGCCTTATAGGAATATCACATGAAGTTTTCAAGTACCATAGAAATGCATAAGTAAATTCGTACACAAAAATACACTCTAATATAGTTATTATACAATAAATAAACCGTAACTAAAATAGAAATGCAATATTTTGTATAGGTTTCGTTCCATATCTAGGATAACTAACATGCATTGTAGATTTAGAAGGCACCAGAATACTACATTTTTTGTCTAAGTAGCAAAATAGCCCGCTCACCTACTGAGCGTTACTGCAATGTTAAAATTCTAAAACATATTTATCGAAGTCATAGGATAAACCATGCATAGAAAAGTCTAAATGCGGAAACGAAACTACATTCCTATAAAAACTAACATCTAGCGTAACAACATACTAATAAAATAATAAAAAACAAACATACGGCGCACATTGTAAGGAGTATTGACTATCACTGTTCGCTCGGCGAAAATGCAGTTTCATTTTTTTTGGTACAATATTCCAAAGACACGTTATAATAGATGCGCTTATAGCGCAGCACAATGAGACTGAGGTCAAACTCCAGCCACGACAGAATTTAGTTTGACAGCGGGCGCCCAATAGAGGCTTGTATTGAAACACTAGAATAGGCGTACGGTCACGCAACCGGATCAATCATCTGCGTCCGAAACTTCCTCGGTGCCAGAATCCTCGTCTGAGTAGGAATCCTCCTGAAACCAAATACACCAGTTTGGCTCTGCGACCTACTACTTCAGACGTAGTTACGGTATCTATCGACGGAGCTACGAATACTACCACGAAAACTAACTGATCCGCTTGTTGCGCTTCGACCGTTGCGATCATAATTAGATGATATTTTCATAGCAGCAAGTATGATTTTAATGGACTGGTCCACCGCCCATACATACATTTATTGTTCCGTAATTTTGTTTTACTAATATTAAACTTAACTGAATGATGACATAAGCGAAAACAACACAATTCATATACTATAAAACCAAACGTACATGCATTATAGATTAAATATGGGTATTTTTTTAAATATTTAGGGATAATTTTCGTGGTAATATTGTGAAGGACAGGAATAGAAATATATACGCGTTTGCGGTATGTACGGTAGCATCGTCTGAAATAGTTAGGGATGTACAAATAGGGATAGGATTATACTCGAACTAACGAAGCAAAGGCTCTAATCTAGCATGCGTTAAACGGGGTAAAACCCAAGCTAAAACTAGACTGTGGAAATTCAATGACTGTAGAATTCACAAGAATAACATTGCGAATTGGTATAGTAGCTGTGGAAATTATGCGGCAGCTAGAAACCATACCAATAACTGTAGTAAATACACATTATCAAAGCATACATTACAACCACCATTGTGGATTGAAAAATACTCTGTAGTTATAGGTACCGCCATCCACGATGATGTGTGACGTAGCTATTTGCATCTTTGTATATCAGCAGAGTGCCTCGATGAAAAAGTAAGATGCTTAAAAGCTACGTCACACGTGGTGGATGGCGTTACCTATACAATACAGTGCTCACGGTCCAACACCATTTATATACGTAACCCCAGCCCATAACAGGTCTATCGTATTATCCGTCAACTCAAATGTATAGATAACTGTTTGGAAAAGTCTCATATTCGTATGCTTAGTCGTTTCCTGCACGCGATTTATCCTCAACTCTAATTGAAGATATTTTTGCCTAAAACTGCATTCATAAATTATTTGAAGAAGCTAGACATAAAATAAATGAAACAAAAAGTAAAACTTAAAAAAACCGACTTCCACAAACCCTATTTGATTAGAAACAATGTGAAGTGCATTTTATGTTTAATACAAACTGTAACCCCCTATTCCCCCCTCAACCCTTTGGGGAATTAATTTCGTCAAATCCCATCTTAGTGCTACCCTACGCTACATAAGGAACCCCTTTACAAAGTTTCATGGCTCTAGGTCTCGGCTATGCGTTGCCCGTCAGCCACGCATGGTAGATTGTACTTTTACCTAGTATTGAGCAGTTCTGGTGGCCTAGTGTGGTCTTCATCATCAGTTCCGCATCACAATATTATGCTTACCATGTGATTTGCACAAGTTATTATGAAAAACACAAAAATCACTATAGGTCTGCCTATAATATTTGAAGAGTTCCCTCGATTTCTCCAGGATCCCATCATTAGATCCTGACCTGGTGTCAATGGGAAGGTAAACCCTTTCAAACAAAAAAAATAATTCCAAATCGGTCCATCCGTCTAGGCGCTATGGGGCACATACATAAAAAAAAACATCCGGACCAATTGTAAACCTACGCCTTTGGGAAGTCGGTTAACAAAGTCAAAGAGCTGTCAAGCAAACGACTTAGCATGGATGGGTTGTCAGTCATATTCCGTTTGACAAAAAACTGCGCCAGTTTCACCAGAGAATAAAGTTGTGAATCTGAGTTAGCGGATAGTCTACACTACAGACTACAACTAACCTCTTCCTCGTAATCATCATCGTCGTCTTCGTCAAGCCCTTCACCAGTGTAGAGCAGGACCGCCCGCGACACCACGCGCTCGCGGATGTAGTGGCCGATCTCGAAGTCGGTGGTCAGCAGCGCCTGCCGGGTTGGGATAGCAATTAGGCGACGTTGACGCGGTACTGGGGTTTGTGGGCAGTCGGGACGTCTCAGTTGGTAGTGCATGTTGTGAACATCAGGCGCTCAGATCTTGGTGATAAGGTAGTCATCATGTCATGGTGATTTGACTAGATCGATTTTCAGCTTGTTAACCCTCTGCCTTCCATAAGCAGACTCTCCATACGACCAAATGATATTTATAGTCACCCCCTCTGACTTCCGTAAGCAGACTCTCCATACGAACAAATTTCCATTATTCACGCACCACCCTACTTCCACAAGCAGACTTTCCATACCACCACGCTTCACTTCCGGAATATTGACTATGTTCAAATACCTTTTTTTTTGTAAGTTGGTACTACACACCGGAAATGGAGAATAAAAATCTCTACTCTGTGGTGTATGATACTTGATTGGATACTAGAAAAAAGTTGAAGAAAAAAACATTTCTTTCCGGGGCCATCTTGCGACGCTTGTTGAGTGCAAAAACCTCACTGCGTTTTCGTAAGTAATATTCTATAGGAGGCCAAAGAAAAGACTATATAGGCTGATGAGGAATATATCTAGGATAATAAAATAAATCAAATCTGTCAAGGCAAGTGTTTTTTTCTTACTAACTGTACTTTGTCGGCCTATAAATATGTGAGACCTAAATACATGTGATAAAGAATAACAAAATAAAACAAAGGCATCAATAAAGAACTGATTTTATTTTACTTCTCATTCTAATTCTCATTAGTATTCAAGTAATGCCTCATTTAGTAAACATCGTCGAGTATTTTCGTTCGCCGCCATGACACCTCGATTTTTTATCGGCACTACTACGGTTGCGCTCTGACAGGTGATCTTATAGGCGCTATGGTTGGGCTCTGACCGTGAAGCGAAGGGGTGAACAAATGTTGTTTGACAGACCACGTTGGTCATGGTAAGTAATGTTACCCGTATTCGAGTAAAGGCCGTGCCCGCAGGCAGTAAACAAAACTAAAATACTGTTTAGAATATGAATCAATGGTTGCGGTTTTGACGCCTAATGAATTTTGTCACTGACATTCGTTAACTACTTGAGCTTACTACAGACAGGAAGACTGACATTAACAGGCTACATTCATCACTCACCTGGATATCAGAAGCGAGTGTGGAGTTGGGGTCCTCTGGCATGCTGGGCGGAGAGAAGAAGTTGAACAACGAGTCGGCCTGCACCGACTTGGTGACCGTACGCACCGACCCACGCGACTTATGTTTCTGCTTCTTCTTTATCGTCTTCACGGTAACATTCTTCCCCTTGTTCCAGTTGATCTCGCAGCCCTGTAGGGTTTGAGGGGTGAGTGGGTTTTTTTTTGAAAGGGGGTTTGTCAGGAATGGCGTGCGGCTTCAGTTGGTAGTGCATGTTGTGAACATCACGGCGTTCAGATCTTGGTGATAAGGTTAGTCATCATTTCAAATTGAATTTTGGATTTCAATGGGATGTACCCTGTGCTTCTCTCACCTCGTAGGGGAAAAAAAGCATCGGCAGTATTTTATTATTATTGTGAGTCTGGGTTTAATCAGAAGTTATCCGGGTCTTTTCTCTTGGTTGAAATTAACACAGGTCTTTTCAGATCAGGTTTCTCTGGAGTTCATAATAGTAAAGTGGTGGTATATTACCTTGCACAGGTAGATCTCAGGGCCTTCAAACTCGAGCGGGTTATCCTCATCGGGCTTGCACTTCATCGAGTATTCCTTGGTGAGCACGGTGTTGGTGAAGTACTCGTTGGGAGCAAAGTGGAACTCCAGAGTGAAACCCAACGGGTCTTCCGTCATTTGCACTGGAAATTACAAGTGAAGTTGAAATTTTTGGTCGAGGGTGACAATTAAGTTGATGGTGATTTGATGTCTTCAGTTGGTAGTGCATGTTGTGAACATCATGTGCTCAGATCTTGGTGATAAGGTAGTCATCATGACAAGGCGTTATTCTGATAAGAAGTTGACCGATTGTTCAGCTGCGAAAGGCTGGCCCCTTGACACGCTATCATCATCACCATCAATCTTCATGTTGGTTGCAGCCCAAGAGGTAAACTAAGTCAGATTAAGCTTAGCTCGCATAGCTGATACAGTTTTCCATCTTGTGTTCAGACTGCAAACTATGCTGTATTTATGAACAACGACAGTTATGCCAGCTTAGCTAAACTAAGCTTAGCTTACCTTTCAGCACAGAATAGATAATAGTACTCTATACAGAACGGCCACTCCCTTCCCCGCGCTGATTCAGATACCTCACCCCACCCCTGGCGTCAAAGGATTGGTTAAAGGATCAATAGACAGGGCTGAACGCCTGACGAGTGACGACGCGTATACTGAATATCGCTGCATTTGCCGCGCCACCAGCCCTAGCAAAGTTTACGTACACATTTGCACGTATACAAACATCGTTTGGTTATGTAGTAGTAATAGGTGATTGTTTAACGAGCGTTGTATGGAGTGTCCGAGGTGTGCTTTCGGTCTGCAACTGGCTCCTGTGCCAAATGCATTCAGCGAGTCTCCTCGACTTGATGAAATCGTCGGACATTGGGTTGGTGGGTGCAATTTTTTTTATTTTCCAACCGAGATACACTAGTAGTAGGTGGCGTCATGAGAATGTCATAAACCGACCAATACCAACCTTTGATGTCAAGCAGGGCCTTCAGAATGGGCTCATCATAGTCCTGCATCATCTCCGACAGCATAGAGACATTCCTGAAGATATTGTACCAAAAGTCGGGGATTCCTTTGACGTCCGGGTCCATGGGAGGGCTGCAGTGAGAAAACACAACTAGTTAGAGATTGCCTGTGGTTATTGTTGTGGTGAGACAAGTAAGGGGTTCTTCAGTTGGTAGTGCATGTGATTGAACATCATGAGTTCAGATCTTGGTGATAAGTTATTCATCATGTCAGATATAGAAAGTTAGAGAGAATCCATTGGTTTTATACCATGATTGTTTTGAAAGTTGTACATTGTGTGTGATATTTTCCTGGCAACACAGTATTTGATTGTGCTCATGGAAATATTTTACGACAAAACAGTTTACGAGATATTCAACAACTCGATCCCACAGAAAACCAGGACTAGCAAACCTACCAGACGTTATCCGGTGTGGTACACTGGTGACATTATTAGGGACCTTGCCACTAAAGCTAAAGTCCACCGTAAGTGGAAATCGTTTAAGAGGACAACTGACTACTCCACCTTCAGTGAGCTGAGAGCCAGCATTAAGTCCCGAGTAGCTACAGAACACGTGAACTACATGACAAATATCGAAAGCAATATCAGATACAACCCACGCGCGTTTTGGAAACGCCTTAGGTCGAAGGGTGGTTTCGAACCGCGGGTCACGCATCAGGGGCATGAGTGCGTTGGAGAGCAAGCAGCAGCCGCATTTGCAGACTACTTCTCCGACGTTTTCCTCAGCGACGAGCCGGTGCTGGCACCGGATCTGATAAACAGTTCCGATGACTCGCGCGATGCTAACTACTTCCAAATGTCACATGTTTCCCGTAGGGATATCGAGGTGGGATTGAAGGAGCTGACGCCAAGGAGTGCAATTGGACGTGAAGAGAGAGATGTGGGGACCAGAGGAGTGGAATCAGACACGACTGTTCGCCTAGGAGTCCCGTATAATAATGATAGAATCATAGAAAGTGGTGAGTACAGACTTCAAGGTGCCGTGCCCCCTGATAAGATGCGTACTCACTCGGCAGCCGGCTTGTCCTTGTCCTCGCCGTCGGTGATGGCCGCGCTCTGCACGGCGCGCGCGAGCTCCTCCTCCTCGGCCTCGTCGCGCCACGCGTTCACGCACTCGGCGTCCGTCGGCTCGTAGCTGCCGTTGACGATTTGAGCGCGCTGCGGGCGAGAGTCGGCGTTTGATGGAAGGTGGAGGGAACAAAATCAAGTGATGGTAGTTGTAAAGCTGTGTCAGAGGCCCTGATAGGGCGGCTTGATAACTTCTGACAGTTGCACGCACTGAGCCAGCGTGGTGGAATATGGCTGTCGTTTTTTTGTTTTCAATCTTACTCTTATCCGGGTAAAGGCCTGTGCTTGTGTGGGGACATTAATGTGTCGACTTTCATCAATTAACCATTAAAATTCAACCACTGCTGGGCTGGGTATATGCTTCTTTTTTAGCATGCCATCTACTCCAATCAATGAACCACGAACTTGAGGCACTTATCCACAAGGAGACAATAGTCAGATTCTGCAAGTCTCAGCGCCTGAGGTGGGCAGTCACATTGAGAGAATGGAGGAGACCAGAGCAGTGAAGGTCATGACTGACTGGATACCTCAACAGAAACGTCCACGAGGCAGACCGAAGAAGAGATGGCTTGACGGCATTGAGGAATACTTAACGATAATGAAGAAGAAAACATCTTGGAAGAAAGGGGCACGGGACAGAGACCTGTGGAGAAACATCGTGGAGGAGGCCAAGACCCACAAAGGGTTGTAGCGCCGCCGCCGCATGAAGTGTAAAGAAGTAAGTAAGTATCTACGCCAGTCCAGAGCCCATGACGACCATTTATGCATGTTAAATATTACAAAACAAACTGTAAAAATGTTAACTCTGCATTTCACATACAAAAGATTTTTTTATACTTCGGCTGACGCTGTTTCTGTCTGTTTTTCCTTGTCTTTTTACCCAAGCTTTCCCGCGATAATGGACTGGCCCGTAAACAGATTGTTTATTTTCAATTTTTTTTTTTTCCAATGTTTATATGTCCAACATGCGATCGGTGGCAACACCATAAGCAGTTTCTTTAAGTGATTATATGGCGTGTTAGGCAGTCCCTTCCATTGATGGGTAGCCTAATTTTCAATAATTAACTAAGTTAAAAAGACTGAGAAGAAAGATCAGGCCATTTGGTATATTTTAACGGAATAACCAGCGATTTAATCTAAGAATAGAAGTAACAGTTCCACTCACCTTTTCAAACAGAGGCTTGTACAGCTTCTCATACTTGCACTCGAGCGCGTGCACTTCGCTATAGAACTTGGCCTCGATGTCCACAAACTCCTTCTGCAGGGTTCGGAGCCCGCGCACGCGCCGGCGCACATTCGGAGGCAGGGCAGCCATAGACTCGGCGTGGAGGCGGGTGGAGAGCGCGGCTAGCATCTCGTTGCGGGTGATGCCGCTGGTGAAACGTTCGGGGATGAGGTAAATTGGGTGAGTACAATCAGAGGTACAGTCAGTGAGGACAGAGGCGATGGGGACAACGGGACTAAGTTGTTTATATTATTAAAATTTCGTTGTCCGAAAAATCATGGGGAAAAAGGCAATGGTGTCAACGAGACGAGACTACACTGAAACATCCAGTAACTTAAGGAATATCGATAATTTATATCGACCTATCTAGTATTGTCAAAGTGACAGCTGTCGCAAAGATGTTAACTTAAGGAAAATGTTATGGCCCCTCCACATTACGGCGGCGATAATGCAAGCAACTGCTGCTGCGGCGCTAGTTTGCGCTTTGGCAATTTATAATTAAGCCAATATTTAGTTTGTCTACTAGAACATGCTGTATTGCGCTAATATGTTGACATAATTTTGTTTCTAGCATTTCCTGCCAAGTTATAAGCAATAACATAGGGTGATGGAAAACATCGTGAGGAAACTTTAGCTGCGGCGATGTGCTGCCACTGTCACGCAAAAGCGAGTATTGAATAACTGGCCAAACGTGGGCACAATTGTGCTCTGCAACCCAGTATGGGAAAGTCTATAAATGTCAGTTCGTATTCCATTCCCAACATGGGCTGGGAAATAGTCTATAAATGTCAGTTCGTTATTCCATTCCCAACTAGGGCTCGGAAAAGTCTATGTATGCTTTTTAAAAGTGCACCTGAATTAAATCGAAAAGATGAGTCAAAATTAATTAGATTCCTGTGCCCCCTTGGTGCAACAGACGAAGTCACAATAGAGCGGCGCCAGCCGCCCCTGCAAAATCACATGGCTATAGCCTAGCATTTTGAATATAAGTATTCCTGTTTTTTCTAAGTATGCTTTGTAAAAGTGCACCTGAATTAAATCGAAAAGTAAAGTCAAAATAATAAAATTCCTGTGCCCCCATGGTATAAAAGATAAGCCATAATAGCGGCGTCGGAAAATTACATGGCTCTGGCTAGCATTTCAAATATATTTCTGTTTCTTCTGAGTATATGTTGTGTAAAAGTGCACCTGAATTAAATGGTAAAGTTGAGTCAAAATAATTATATTCCTGGGTCCTCTGGTATAGAAGGGATAATCGGCCGGTCTAACCCGGAGACTTTGATGTCAAACCCGTAGCCCGGATATTCACCATGAAAACCCAGAGACTGCAGGTCGAACCCGAAGAGGTGGCAGCCCTATTCCGAACTCATTTTGCACGTCGCCTAGTTCGCAAGTACCTACCACGCAACACGCAACCGTCCGGTCCGTGGCGTGGCACTTGCTTGTGAGCAACTGACTGAGCCGCCCGCGAATGTGGAGCGTTGTCGACGTTGTGTTCGCGCCTTTTGACGCGGGACAAAAACTTGCGGGAACGAGGCGCGAACGCGACGGGAACCGCGAAGAATATGCTAACGGCATCCACAGAGCCCGCATTAAATCTAGATCGCATTAAATCTAGATCCTGCGTACAATAATTAAGTCCATGGGACTGTACCTACTGTGAAATTACACAGATTATGCAAATTCAAACTGCTCTTATACTGCAAACTTGTATCTATTTCATGGCCAATCAGAGAATCTTTTATCATAATTACATATCAAGATCAAGAGCATATTTTTTCTACACAATACATCTTAAGTATTCTTGTGGAACCAGACCGTGAATGTTGGTTCAATGACCCACATTACTAGCAAATCTGGTTTTTTCAAGACCTGTTCAGTTTCAGCATTGATATATAATCGAGAATTTGCAGTTTAGTTTTTGTTATATTTGCGTACATTATGAGCCTAATTTGCTAACAAAAGGAGACATTCTTGGAATAGTGTCAGTTTTGTCAATAAGTTGAAATGAGTATACTTCAAATACTACTGAAAAATATGCTGAACATATTACTATTTTTTTACACACTATTTTTCAAGTAATTCTTATGGGCTCCAGAGACGATCAAGCAGGCATGAAAAATATTCATCAAGTGACTTGATCAAGTCTTCAAGTCCATGCAGTAAAAAATCAATATTCACTTCAATCACAGTCTCGACAAGTGATTTGTCATGCCTACTTGATCGTCTCCGGGGCCATTTATAGGTACCTCAGTACATTTCAATACCTGTATGAAATTAATTGGTACAAGGCACCAGTACAAAATCAGCAACCACATACATTCATTGACAGGTAATTAAAATCAACACATGTCTGGTTCAGTCAGACCCAGGCATAAGTAAACTACAAGGCCATGCATGTCTGTCTTGTATGAACCATGTGGGTTATGAATGAAACAGGACATTGAAGATGACAACTCCACCCAGTGAGCTAAAATTAGCCTAAATTGGGTGACTCATCACTAAGAAATTCAAGAATGCGTCTCCAATAATTGAGAACCACATGGTATTATCTGGAATCAAAAATATTCCAGTTTCTACACCAAGTTACGCAGCAAATTGGTACCGATAGCAGAAGTATTGACATCATATTTTGACGTTTGTAAAGACGTCGATAAATTTCGGCGTAGTAGACAAAAAGCCGGTGTCTGGCAGTTATAACCTCAAATGGACTCACCTTTTCATAAGGTGCTGGGCCAACTCTCCGCCGCCAACCATTTCCTCGTCTTCTCCCGACTCCACTTCGGAGGTGGCGTCTCCAGCTCGCTCAGTGGTACTCATTCTTGCAAGTTCTACACGAGAAAAAAGAAGTTTAGTTCCCGCCACGTTGATCAAATAAAAGCTAATGGCAATTTTATCCAGTTTGGATGTCAGAAAAACTGACAGCCCCAAATCCAGAAGAGAAATTACACAAGGGATTTTGTTTGATACACTCCAAATTCACTTCAATATTCTAATGCGCAGTTCCATTACATGTAATGTAACAGCCTTTTCTTCCACGACCACATGGGCGACAAACCGATACCTTTAGCGAGCAAAAGAAAATAGGGCAACAATCGGGACCTAATGAAGCACACGGCAATTTAAATAATCTTGGAATATCTTGTGGGGAAGCACAATATAAGATTTTTTCCTAAATATTGATAATTTTACGTACCTCACTGACGACAAAATCGTTTAGAAAAGAAAGATGGCGGGCGGCACTTTTTAGAACACTGGCTGCTTCACTTCAGCTGTGGTGTGGCGGGCCTGTGCTTGCTGCTGGCTGGCTGGATGAGTGAGTGAACGAAATGATGATCGAATTCGATCGGAAGTAATAGTGATGTACCCTTTTTTGACAATATGCAATCAGCATTTTTACATGGCAACTCTCAAAAGTAATAGACAATACAAACAAGTGTACTAAAAAAAAAAAAGTCAAGGATCGCAGTAATGCAGTAATTACGTACGTTGGTTGAGTGTGTTTTTGTTTCGTGTAAAAAGCGAAGATGTTAGTGGAAATGGCTTATTTCTTCTAATCTCCAAGTTTGAAGACATAGCCCCACGATGCCTCCAACTGTGCAAACAAACGAACCCGAACGGGACAAGCGTCCTCAAAGAACTGGCGAAAGGAGGTTAGTTTCATCGGGTAGGAATGACTACGGTTCGCATGGATTCCGCAATATTTTCTGCTCACTAGATAAAATAACCTCGTATTTATCTCCATTCCACAGATCAGAATTAGTTACACGCGTCAAATACTGCAACACATTGCCGGATATCCCTTTCGACTTAAAATTTATTACGTACCCATTTTCTTCCACTCGCTTCATTCAATACAACCCAACGTCTTTGGAAAAGAACTACCGGTATGAGGTGCTCACCGAGCATGATCTTGGTGTCCACATTGACCTGATTAACCGGGACATCTACCAGGGCGATGGTAACGCCACACTGGACCCTGCTGATGAGAAGTTACTAGAAGACGATGTCTTGACGCCGCAGGATTCGAAGAGATCGCGCCATCATGCTAAAAATGTCTCCTGGCTTCGGCGCTCGGAGTACATCTCCACTGAACAGACTAGGTTTCAGCCTCAGTCTTTGGAAACGGTATTACAATATTATTACTTAGATACTTTGGTGTTTTAGACCACCTAAGAGTCAAAATCGTAGGGCTGTCTGAATGTTTTAGAAAAATTCGTACCAAATACGACTCAGACACTAAGGGAAAAATTGTTTCATAACATAGTGCAACAATGCAGTTTCATGTTGCAGCAACATGTTGGGACTGTCCCCCCAGTGTCTGAGCTTTGCTTGATACATCATACATAATCAATATCGGGCTTTATCAATGGTGGCCACCACTATTACTACTACTATTCTATTTAATCATTTCTAATCATCTAGAATAAAGGAACACCTATATCACAAATATTTCAAATTAAACCAACAGGTTGAAGCCAAAGTTGGTTACAATGTCAAGAAGATCTTCAGCGAGGAGACATTATACATGGATCGTGAGAGTCAGATCAAGGCCATTGAAAAGACATTTGAAGACAATAAGAAACCCATTGAGAAACACTACAGTAAACCCGGTGTCACACCTGTCGAGGTCATGCCTGTATTCCCTGACTTCGAGATGTGGAAGTACCCGTGTGCTCAAGTCATATTTGACACAGATCCAGCTCCATCGGATAAGAATGTTGTGGGACAGATAGAAGCTATGTCACAAGCTATGATTCGGTAAGTGGTCATCTGCATCATCTATCTATGATATTGATTATTACAGACCAAACAAAAACATTATTATTATTATGTGAGCCTGTAATATCCCACTGCTGGGCAAAGGCCTCTCTCCCCCTATTCCACTCCATTCGATCCTGAGCAAACACATGGAGAAGGAAAAAATAAAGTGAATCTGATATTATTGGTGTAGGCAGCTTTCAGCATACCCTAATCACTCAGCCTTATAACCAGTTCGTTTTTATGTAGTCAAATTTACATACCAGAACCCCTTCCATTATTATTTTTCCAGAGGTGTGATGGACGAAAGTGGAGAGCAGTTTGTTGCATACTGTCTGCCCACAGAGGACACAATACAGAAGAGACGGAGAGATGTCACTGATAATGTTCCGTACATGGACGAGGACACTTATGAGTACAAGATGGCTCGGGAGTATAACTGGAATGTCAAGAGTAAGGCTTCTAAGGGCTATGAAGAGAACTACTTTTTGGTGAGTTGGATTTTGTTATTAGGCATTTCATTAGCCACTACTCTGTCTTATGTCACTACTCTGTCTCATGTCTTGTTTGCACAGTGTCTCCTGACTTGCCTGTCCATTTGGGATTGCACTTAAAGCGCTGAGCAAGAGCAAGGTGGGCATATCCTCTCTTTCTCGCAGAGGGTGAGAGAGAGAGAGGTAACCCTCACCACGACTTTCCATACATGTTGCAGCCCGCACCAATTTCCTAAAGCTCTGTGTGATGGCAGGGTGGGGGAGTTAAGTCACCCCATCCACATCACCCGGAGAGAGACATACTTTTGCAAGCAATATACACTCAGCGTCAAACATATCGCACCTTTTTGAAATTCTACTCTGAACAAGATTGTTCTTCTTTGATACTTCTCTTCATATACTCATTGACAAAAATAAGGAAGGATGGTGTGATCATTACCTTCCCAATGACAATGACAACTAACAATTGCCACACCTATTGACAATTGCCACACCTATTGACAATTGCCACACCTATTGATAATTGCCACACCTATTGACAATTTAGAATGACAACTAACAAGTGCTTTACACCTACGTTCTATCGCGCAGGGAAAGCGCGTGTGACTGAGATGCCGCCATACGATATGCTATTCCTCTTTCCTTTTAAGGGGTACCAGAGAAGAACAATCTTGTTAAGAGCAGAATTTAAAAAACGTGCGATATTTTTGCCGCTGCGTTCGTATCATTGGTTCCCAAACTCCAGGTGGTCCGGAACCACGCAGTCTACTACAACGAGCTGGAAACGCGCGTGCGGCTGTCGAAGCGGCGCGCGCGCGCGGGCGGTGCGGCGCAGGCGCTGACGAGGCTGGTGGTGACGCACCGGCCGCTCAGCAAGACCGAGCACCGGATGCTGCGGCTGCGGGAGAAGCAGCTGGAGCCACCGCAGGTAAACTGTCCTCCAAAACAAACGCATAGTAAAGGCCTCTTTGTTACGCCATTTATTGCGGTCTTGGGCCAACCTTGGCCTTACTACCATACCACTACCGTACTTCCCTATTGCACTTTCCACTACTCCACTTTCCACTTACGTCTATCCCACTTACCACTATCACACTTCCTACTATCGCACTTCCCAATATCCCACTTACCACTATCCCAATATCCCACTTACCCATCCTACTTACCACTATCCCACTTCTGATTATCGCACTTCCCAGTATCCCACTTACCACTATCCCACTTCCTATTATCCCACTTCCCAGTATCCCACTTACCACTATCCCACTTCCTATTATCCCACTTACCACTATCCCACTTCCCACTGTGCAGATGTTTTTTTTGCCCAAAATCATGCCCTTTGTAAGATAGCTTATTAAAAGCTTTTATTTAACTTGCACTGTATGTATGTTTGTTTGTTTGTTTGTTTGTGGGTATCACGGTTCGCGTCAAAAATGTCGGCTTGAATTTGACCCACTTCCCGTTATCCGATTGAGCTGAAATTTTGCATACGTATGTAAGTTGGATGACAATGCAATATTTTTTTGACTTGGAGCTGATCTGATGCTGGAGCCGGAAGGTGGCCATGGGAACCCTGTTACCAAACGACGCAATCCTATTGTGTTTGGGCTCATTTGATTTATATTGACATGCACTTTGATCCTAGAATATTTTTTATGACATGGAGCTGATCTGATGCTGGAGCCGGAAGGTGGCCATGGGAACCCTGTTACCAAACGACGCAATCCTATTGTGTTTAGGCTGATTTGATTTATATTGACAAGTACTTTGATTCTAGAATATTTTTTATGACATGGAGCTGATCTGATGCTGGAGCCGGAAGGTGGCCATGGGAACCCTGTTACCAAACGACGCAATCCTATTGTGTTTGGGCTTATTTGATTTATATTGACAAGTACTTTGATCCTAGAATATTTTTTATGACATGGAGCTGATCTGATGCTGGAGACGGAAGACGGTCATGGGAACTCTGTCATAAAACATCGCAAGCCCGTCGAATTTGGGCTCGTTCGATTCGTCTTGACGAATACTTTAGTCCTAGAATATTTTTTATGACATGGAGCTGAGCTGATGCTGAGACTAAAAAGTTAAAAATAAATTAAAAGTAAAAAAACATTTTTAAACAAAGCTTTTATTTAATGCCCTAAAAAGAAGAAAATAAAATTTCAATTCAATCAAATGCGTCATTTTATTACATTACACAATTTATACGATGTAAAAGCTTGTTGCGAGATTTACTTGTGTAGACTTAATTAGGTGGGTAGGCACCTATTTGCACAGACTTGGAGATAAATCCCGCAACAAGCTTTTATATCGTATAAATTGTGTAATGTAATAAAATGACGCATTTGATTGAATTGAAATTTTATTTTCTTCTTTTTAGGGCATTAAATAAAAGCTTTGTTTAAAAATGTTTTTTTACTTTTAATTTATTTTTACGTTGTTTCCTCCTGGTATAATGAAATGAGAGTTGTTTCTGCTTTTCAGGAAGAGGACGAAGAGGAAGAAGAAGAGGAGGAGGACAAACAGGAGGGAGGGGAGGTGGAGCAGCGGCAGGGGTACGATATTTACTGATTAACAATGGGCATGCCTCCGAAACTCGAACATTTTATAAGGTCAAACAAAGATAAACAAGCAGCGGGGGGGGGCGACGCGGAAGTGAAGGACCGAGCAATCGCGTTACATGTCTAATGGCCGACTTCACCAACAATCCCTATCTTTAGGGGGCACTTTATTACCTTCGCTTTGACCTAAGTTTAAGGGTCATCTAGGCTACTAAAGGACCCCCTAAATATAAGTGGCCGGCCTCCGAAACAATCGCTAGACAGCTAAGAAAAAGATCTAACTGTTGGTGCAATCGGGCATGTTTTAGTGAAACTACTTTTCATTCAGTTTCAGTTTTCTTCAATATTACATCGTCTTTTCTCCGATCACAACAGTAATAATATTTTTCTGTCTTGTCCGTCAGTCTGCCCAAGTCAAATTCAAATTTGTGTCAGTGCTAGCAACAGGGCATACGTTATACATTCCAGGACAAAACCTCCCCCTAGTTAGCATTCGCATGACATGGTTTGTTTCTGTATTCATTTATTTGTATATTTTGTCAGGTCGCAGTCACGCTCGCGCTCGAAGTCCAGGTCCAGGTCAAAGTCCAAATCGAACAGCCGGTCGCGGTCAAGGTCAAGGTCAGGCTCCAGAAAGTCGAGGTCGCGGTCAAAGTCAGCACAGTCGGGTTCCGGAAGGTATGATTTTCACACTTATTTTGGAAGTATATGAAAAAATTAAGCAAAGAGGAACTCAACAGTATAGATAAGTGATAATTGAAACAAAAAGTAAACTTTAGAAAAAACCGACTTCCTCAAACCCTATTTGATTAGATTGAGTTTAATACAAACTGTAACTCCATATCCCCCCCCCCCCTTGGGGAATTAATTTTGTCAAATCCCATATCAGTGCTACCCCACGCTACTAAGGAACCCCTGTACAAAGTTTCATGGCTCTAGGTCCACCGGTTTAGGCTATGCGTTGCCTGCCCGTCAGCCACGCATTGTATTTGTACCTAGTATTGAGCAGATCTGGTGGCCATATATATATGTGGTCTTCATCAGCAGTTCCGCATCACAATATTATGCTTACCATGTGCATTTGCACGAGTTATTATGATAATTGAAATAAAAAGTAAACTTTAGAAAAAACCGACTTCCACAAACCCTATTTGATTAGATTGAGTTTAATACAAACTGTAACCCCTTATTCCCCCCCCCCCCCCTTGGGGAATTAATTTTGTCAAATCTCATATCAGTGCTACCCCACGCTACTAAGGAACCCCTGCTTACCATGTGCATTTGCACGAGTTATTATGAAAAACACAAAAATCACTATAGGTCTGCCTATAATATTTGAAGAGTTCTCTCGATTTCTCCAGGATCCCATCATCAGATCCTGACCTGGTGTCAATGGGACCACCCTTGAGGTATTACCTATACGCCGAAAAAAGATTTGTTCAAATCGGTTCATAATTGGCGTAGTTATCGCGTAACAAACATAGAAAAAAAAAAAACATACGGGTTGAATTGAGAACCTCCTCCTTTTTTTGAAGTCGGTTGAAAAACACAAAAATCACTATAGGTCTGCCTATATATAATATTTGAAGAGTTCCCTCGATTTCTCCAGGATCCCATCATCAGATCCTGACCTGGTTTCAATGGGACCAATGGGAAGGTAAACCCTTTCAAACAAAAAAATAATTTTCCAAATCGGTCCATCCGTTTAGGCGCTATCGAGGTGTGGACATAAAAAAAAATCAAACATACGGACGAATTGTAAACCTCCCCCTTTGGGAAGTCGGTTAAAAATAAACTTGTTCTGATCAAATCGGTACAATATAAAGTTGTTGACTAAGGAGCTAAACATTTGGGTGCAATAAGGAATTGTAAAGGAGTAAAAGAACCAAAAAGTAATTGCTAATCTCGTATAAAAAGAAACAATTATTTCCGTTAATCTGTAAAGTGCACAATTCTCATAATACAACAATCGTCAGGTCGCGATCAGGCTCATCGCGTTCCCGCTCCGGCTCGTCTCGTGCCAGCTCCAAAGGGTCGCGGGCCTCGTCGAAGGGATCGAGGGCGAGCTCCGGTAGCTCTAAGGGCAGCAGAAAGGTTGGTGTTTAGGTTTGAATTTGATACCCGACAAACAAATTAGGACCTGTATCAGCACGCACTAAGTACAGGTGTCGGAAAATATGTTGATGTGAATGATTTCGCACAACGTACTAACTGCAGAAAAGTTTATTGATGAACGAATGAATGAATTATAATAAATAACAGAACACACGCACACATTAAACTTATGTAATATCCATGGTAGAATCAAAAATTTAGGACGCCGTTATATTTTTTTTTGCCAAAGTTCGAAAATTCAGCCTAACCAATAAGAATTATTGTCCAAGTTCGAGTCGGACTCTCAAACGGAGGGTTCCGCATCATCGTACCTAGAAAGTAAATATCTGATAATTTTCATCTGATTCATTCACAAACCATTTATGGAGTTACACAACACAATCAAATTATTAATTATTTTATTTTTAATTTAAATTTTCTGTTGAGTTTGCTGTCGCTACAAAATAGAACATAGATTTCAAAATTCTGCTGTCGTCTACGTCTCGTTTTCGTTCTCATTCACATCAACAAATCCTGCGACACTAATACCTAATGTCTTTTCACTCCCAATGTATAATTTTTGGGATTCCAAATCCGATTTCGTAACTTTGTCATAACATAAATGTTATCTATGGGTCTATGCCTGAAATAAACAAATTGAATTGAATTGAATTGAATAACTGTGTATTCTGTTGGTTCGCTTACAAAATAAAATAAAATAAATAAAGAGACCATACAGGACTGCTGTCCGCCCGTCCGTCCGTCCATCAGTCAGCGTTCTGTCTTTATAAAATGAACCGTAATAGATAGAAAGTTAAGTACAGGTGATGACGAGGTTTTGTGTCGGTTTTCCGTACAATAGCCCAATCATGAACTAAGATTCGATAGAAAACTACCGAAAAGCCAAATGTCAGTGATTCTTATCCTTTATGACATAAAATATAATTATCTGCGTTCTCGAAAACGTTTTACGATCTCGAAAACGTTCGTGATCTAGGCCCAGCAGGGCTACCATGAGGCACGCCACTCGATCAATGCTTGCAAGTATGGAGAAACGTCGAAAAGATATCATTAATTTTGGGCCAAAGGTGAAAGTGCCAGCCAGAAAAAAAAGTGTAATATTTAGATAGATAGAACACACAAATTCTAGTATTTTTTACTATGACACTTAACCTGTTCGCTCCATGGTTTTGTTTTTATAGGCTATTGAAATTCGGTAAAAGTTAATACATATACGCGACGCGAGGTGAGTGGCCTAGCCTCATGGTAGCCCCGAACGCTTGTGGGAGACTGACTTGCACCTGACTGATTTGTTTGTTCATCTTTTCAGTCCAAGGCGAGCTCAAAAGGTAGTTCGCGAGCATCCTCTCGAGCCAGCAACCGTTCGTCGCGCGCCTCCTCCCGCGCCAGCTCCAAGGGCTCTAGGGCTTCTAAGGGCTCTAGGGCCTCCAAGGGCTCCTCTAGGGCGAGTTCCGGTGGCTCCAGGAGGTCCGGCTCGGGCAGTGGCTCGGGACGGTCTAGGAGCCGCTCCGGCAGTGGCTCTAGAAAGGTGGGTCCGGGGGCCGAATTCTACTAATTTCACAAGAATAATACAAGCCTGGCACAAACATCAATACGAGCGAGGTATTTGGTATTCTACTAAAACCAGAATCCAATTCACAAGTGCCAGCGTGAAGCCAGCGTACTTCGTATTCTACTGTCCAAAACGTACTTACGCTGGCGCCAGTTTAACGCCAGCGTGCTTCGTATGCTACTGTCCAAAACGTGCTTACGCTGGGGCCAGTTTCGGTTTTAGTAGAATACCAAATTCCTCGTATTGAAGTTTGTGCCAGGCTTGTCGTATGCTTGTGAACAGTAGAATTCGGGCCCAGATAATATTAAATGGCTCCTCTAACCCTAACTTGCGCGAAACCAATTTGAAATAGCATATCCTTAGCATCAGAAACAAATGACAATCCTATGAGATTCTCGCCCTTCAGATCAGTAAGGTGACAACCTTAAAATCATCGCTTGGTGCAACTCTGGGAAAGATACTTTTATGAACTGCCAAAACGCTGTTCTTCTCGTCAGTTTTATGGCAAAATGAGTTCATAATTCATAATTATTTATTGCACGGAAAACAATGTGATACATAGTCTTATAAAATAAGGCAAATAGGCAAAGGCGAGCTTATCTCTAAGAAGAGATTTCTTCCAGCAAACCTAGGCAAGATAGGAGTAAGAGAGTTATGCTGGCGCTACGTTCTAATAGTAAAACTGTTAATAAGTGCGGGGTTCGGGTGCGCTACCCGGGTTCGATTCCGATTCGGGATAAATAAATAAATAAATAAAAATAATCCCCATGTTTTGGATGTTTACATGTTTGTGTTGTCGCTGTTTCTGGTTCCCCCGTCTCAGAGTATCCTAGTGTGTGGCTAAAAGCAATGTATGTGCCTGTATGTAAAAGTTTATGTTTTATGTTTATTATTTTTGTTTCAGGGCTCCCGTAGCGGATCTGCGTCGAGCGCTTCTTCGAAGCACAGCGGCTCCACCTGACCTCTGTCCACACATTAGAATTAAATTGACTGTATTCATAAGTTATACGATAAATAAAATGGTGAGTCACTGGCTTGTCATATTATTTTCTTTTCTCGCTAAAGGGCATCTTCTCAAAACGGATATTTCTCAACAGTCGGCCAAGTGCGAGTAGGACTCTCATACATGGAGGGTTCTGCAACAAAAAAGTATAAAAATCACGTTTCTTGTATGGGGACACCTTTTTTTTCGATATATTCGTGTAGTTCAGTATTTGTTGCTGTAGCGGCAACTATAGATGGGCGCTGGGAATTATTCCGAATCACCCAATTTGGAAAAATTCCAAAAGTTGGAATAATTCTGGAATTATTCGGAATCCTTCCATTTTGGTGGGAAAATAAGTGTTAATATGGGAAAATTAAGCTGTTTTGAAAAGATATAGAATCAAAATCTGCACACGTCGATAGAAGACTACTATAGGTACCAACATTTTATGTCATGAGGATTTTTTCCTAAAGTGTCACATAAGCGAGATATTCTCAGATATTTGATATCATAGAGTGCCAAAAGTTTATTTTTGCAAAATCATTCAATCGTAAGACTTGGTGATAGTGTTACTTAAGATTTTTGACAGATGTCACTGTTGACAGGGGTCACTACTTTTGAGAGGTGTCGCCTTTTTGACTGGCTTCACTCAAATATCTCGCTTATGTGACACTTTAGGACAGATTTCCTTATGACATCATTTGTTGGTATAGTAGTCTTCTATTGACGTGTGCAGGTTTCATTTCGCTATCTTTTAAAAACACCTTAATTTTCCCATATTTACACAAGTTTGGTGGGAAAATATGTGTAAATATTAAGGTGTTTTACAAAGATATTGAATTAAAACCTGCACAGGTCGATAGAAGACTATTAGAGCAACAATTTATGTCATGAGGAAAATGACCTGAATCCTCATGACATAATTTGTTCGTCTAATAGTCCTACATCGATTTGTGCAGGTTTGAATTCAATGATGCAGTCTACACCGAAAATACTATGATTTTTCTCACAGCTATTCTTTTACCGCCTACAAATACGGGCTTAATTGATCAAAAGCGAGCTTGTCTTATTAAAGCGTTTTTTAGGGTTCCAATCGGAACCCCCGCTGTCTGTCTGTCTGTCCGTCAGCGGGCTCTATCGCACGAACTGTAATAGCTAGAAAGTAGAAGTTTTCACAGAATGTGTATATCTGTTGCCGCTATAGATGGGCATGGGCAATCACCCGGAATTATACCACTTTCCAGAATTATTCCGAATCCTTCCAATTTGATGGGAAATTTAAGGTGTTTTACAAAGATATTGAATTGAAACCTGCACAAATCGATGTAGGACTATTAGACCAACAAATTATGTCATGAGGATTTTTTTCCTAAAGCGTCACATAAGCCAGATATTTGATATTTTAGAGAGAATCAGGCAGTGAATCATAATTAATAAATTAACAGAACTCAGATTCTGCAAACTCAAAAACTGCAAATCGCGTAGGCTGAATAGCATCAAACCTTTGCGTGTTCATTCACCACATTGTTTTTAAAAGCAGTTTCGTTTTGACACTGCTTGACTTGACAGATTAAATTGACAAGTGAATAAAAACAGCTGAAAAACTCCCAAAAGAATCGTGAATTTCGCAAATACATAGTAAAAATAATCATCAAACGGGTGTAAATGCCAAAAGTATCGTATTAGCTTCTTGTAAAGGGTTTTTTTTTCAACATTTACTAGTTTACAGTTAGGTTATAATTCGATGATCTCATCCTGCGATGATTATGAGATTTTGAACAGGGTGCCTTCAACTATTCTGCCTTATAAGGGTTTAGGAAGTTAGTGCGTCGTTCATGTCCTAGTGTCTACCTAGTATTCTATTCTTAAGATGGACAACAGTAAGGATGCACCAAGTGGCTCAACTCCTGTGGAAGGACAGGACACACCCTCACAGCCGATGGCAACTGGGTCCGGGTAAGCTACTACTACCTATGCTTCCTTAGTAGCCTTTATTCAGTATTGCCCTCTCACCTACAAAACAAATAAATCACCTGCACTATCCAATATTCATTGATGCCTTCATTTATGATCCTAAACCCCATCCCAGATTATTTATCTAATTGGACCGTGGACTAATTTTGCCTTACGCGAGGCTGAGGCAGCTGGTGATTTCTATTTCTGGCCTAATTTGTCCATAGTGTGCTATGATTCTCTATGATCTTGAGCAGCTTTGCCATTCTATCTGTAGCATTCATACTGCTAATAAAATAAAATGGAATCTTTATTCAGTTCCTTTGTAGTTTTTTTTGCATGACTGAACTTACTCCTTTGTTACTATATCTAGGACAAGGTTAACATGGATCAATATTGTTAGAATGAAATATTTTTAATTATTTACCTACAATCATAGAAAAATAATGTGAGCCTTATTCTAAGCCTACAATCTTAATCATGCATTTGAAATGTTACTGAGGTCATCTTTTCTGACTATCAACTTACTACTAAGCAGTGCCTGCTAGTAGAGTAATTTGTTACCCATCCTGTCCCAGCAAATTCTGATATGTCCTGCTTACAGGTAATATTTCATGCCTGATCCAGATATTTTCCTGCAAGCTCCTGATCCAGCAATTTGCCGCAAACTCCACACAACTACAAACATAAAATACAACACCAAGCCACACTCTCTATCGGCATGTTATGGCATGTAGAAGTTTTGCCAAGCTTAAGGATCAGGTATTATGGTAGTTAAAAATATCTGTTTCTACAATGTATATTTTATGTTTCAGAGTACCCCGCTATGTCACAGAACCCATCCAGTTCCGAGTACGAGGGTCCACCATAACTGCGGCCTCACCACCAAAGTTTGTCTCCCTAGAAGAGGTCATGAAGGCCGCACATGGCTTCCAAAATATGGCATTGGCCCATGAGATTGCTGTTGATCAGGACTTCAAATTGGAGCCATTTGAGCCACCAATTAACAGGTACTTTTAAGAATCTGTATAATGAACCTCTTATGTATAATAGACAAAAATAATGTAAATACTGCAAGGCAGGACACCCTGCAAGGAAACCTTCAAACTATAGACATTAGAATGAGTCCCTGTTATGGACAGCTATGGAGCTGCTGTGATGGTTGTGCCACTGAAATTGGCTATAGACAATTGGCAGAATAGCAAGTCATCCCAGGAAAGGTTATTATGACATATGGTATTTTTGTGTTGTTTTATCACAATGATAGTTTTTGAATTTGCCCTCACACCATTGTAATTTCTTCCAGCTATCAAAAGTTAGTGAAAGAGACGCTACACAGAGCATACTTTCAGATACTACGAGAGGAGCTTGAATCTGATCCACCAGTGTACAAGCAGGCCTTAGTACTATTAGAAGATGTTAAGCAGGTAAACTTCTTAGTTTCTTAATGATTGAAAATAATCAAAGGCAATAAACAATTTTTCTCACATGATCAGAGGTTCGATATTGAAATTGAAACTGGCTATCCTTATAGTATCATAATAATTAATATCCTTTTGAGATTATAAATCATGATCGCCCCCATACTCTCTCCATGGATCGCTTATTTAAAGTTTGAACCAGACACAAATGCATTCCCTCTGGTCATCTCATTGCTCATCCAGAAATCGGGAGTATACTAAGGTCGTTTGTCTAACGCCGTCCTCAACTTCACGTCGTCGACGATAACGGTCATGGAAAAGATTTTGGCGCCGACATATTTCAGCCAATCTCGTTAACGTGACAGCGGCGGGTGACAAAAGTAAGCTCATAAACTTGCGAGCCCACTAGCGACGTCTGCTGACAAGTAGAAGCGGTTGCAGTAACCGAAATCAGTCGGCCCACATTATTATCATCATACTGATGACTTCTACGGCGTTGCGGTGGAGGCTTTGCTGCCAAACAAAAAGAAAAAACCATAGGTCATGGATATTTACATGTTTGTGATGTCGCTGCCTCTGGTTCCCACGACACAGGGTCTCCTAGTGTGGGGATAGAAGCAATGTACAGTTCCCATCACGCAACATGACACTGAGTGACACGGATGACATTATTGTGTATTATAAATTCGGACGCGACTGAAGTCATCGCAAACACATCCCATCCCTGTCGCTCAGTGTCTGTATGTATATGTTATGTCATAGAACAAACCTGTTCACGTCTCCAACCAGGGCCTCTTCTCCATCACGCTGCCGCGTCACACGCGCATCAAGCAGATGATCGAAGAAGTCCTCGACGCAGACTTCATCCGGCAGCAAGCCGAGAAGAATGCGCTGGACTTCCCCAAGTATGCGGCGTTCGTCATCGACCTCATGAACAAGCTCGCAGCCCCGGCTAGGGACGACGAGATACAGAACATCGCGAAGATGACTGACACGGTGGGTGGATTTGGCAGCTCACATAGTCACGCCATCGGGATTGGAAGAGGCGCAACTATGCCATCGTTTTGCCAGATATTCGATACCTACTCCATTTGAGTTACCACCTAGCCCCTAGCTCATCGCCGCAGCTAAAGAAGTTAAAGAAGTTAAAGATTTCCTCACGTTGATTTCCATCACTGTTAGAACATCCGAATAATGAGGGATCTCAACGAATTATTTGCAAATATAATGGCTACTATCAGGACGGGCCAGGCCTGGTGAAGAACCGCTCAATGGCCGTTTTTATTGACGATATTGTGGTGTTGTGTCATGGGTAAAGAAGGGATTGAGATGTATGCTTGGCTTAGGGACATTGGTTCAGGTTATTAATAACAGTTTAAGGTCATTGACACCACTGATGTGGAAGGCTGGTGTTGAAACCCTAGTTCCCACCAGGGATAAAAGTAGAGATAAGCTCGCCTTTGTACATGTTGTTTCAAATATTAAGTGTCTGTATTATGTTTTCTGTGCAATAAAGTATAAAGTAAAGTAAAGTACCCAAGAAGAAGAAACCAAATGGTAAGATGGGATATCATAATATAACCACAGATACTATAATATTATACTAATACAGATAGACCACCTAGAACAAAATATGACACCGGCGTAATCTGAGATGCTTCGGAAGCTTCTTCAGTTCGAGGCCATTATCGCTTGGTGCAGCACCATCGAAAAATTGCAAATACCACGAGATGGCGCTAAGATATATATTATTTCTTCTATGATTAGCGCCACCTAAAAGTATGTTAACTGAAACCATGGCGTTTAAAGTACAAATGTTACTCCTAACGCCATCTCTTTTTTACGAAGGGTTACTAATTCTATTTTGTATGGGATGAGCACCCTGTGATATAACATTAAGTATATTATATTGGATTGTATTGAATTGAATTGTATTGAATTATCTAATGGAATGCATTATTAATCATGGAATACCATTAATTCATGTTTATTGTATTTGTCTAGCGCATTGGACTAACTTGTCTGTAATGCTATGCAATTTAATTTGGATAATAAATAATTAAAATAAACATAACAAAGCGTCACGCCTTTTCCAAAACGGGACGGCGGGTGAACAACTGTGCCCACTTCATTCAATACTCCATTTTGCATGACAAGAGTCCAACCCATTTTGCCGCAGCTATAAAGTATGGAATGTTTCCTCACGATGAGAATGTTGCACCTCTGCCCCCAGGTGGAGATATTCCGCGCGATTCTCGAGACCCTGGAAGTGTTGAAGCTGGATCTCGCCAACACGCTGATTGCGATGATCCGACCGCACGTGCAGGCGGAGAGCGTGACCTATGAGCGTGCCAAGTTCGATGAAATGCTGAAGGTGCAGGAAGGTAAAAGACATGTTGACATTCTAGACCACGGGAGTTCTTAGGTAATAGTAATAGTATCTGCCCTAGGTATCTGCCCTATCAGGCTAGGGGATGTACTCCAACACCAATTCTGATTACAGTCTATTCGTGATAAGAATGCAATGAAATTTCAATTTAAATCTGGACACACTCACAAGACAGGACACAACCTTGGCGTTCGAAAGTTTGCCTTCAACTGGTCACTGTGAACTTGGCTTGATAATTGGAAACGATTTGATTGGTGGCTGGGCCGCCGGACAGTGATGACTTTACTGCATTCTTATCACGAATATATCTTAGACTATAGAGGTTTTTTTCCTTCTCCAACCTCTAACAAATGCTGATTAGGTCTGATCCGGAATAAAACCATGACCGTAGGTTAATTAAAGCTCGATATGGAGAATTACGAGAGCATTTAGAGTTATCAACGCGGTGACAGATCGTATTGATGTGTTCAGGGTTACTCTGGCTGAATTCACAAGAATTACCTTATTTGTTCTTTGTTACAAACAGGATTTCTTAAAATGATGTATAAATGTATAAATAGTTAAATTAAGTTGAATATACCTACCGCATTAGGTTTAACCTGTAATGATAGGTATTTATAGAAAAATAAAATAATAATAATAATTCGATTGTATGAAAACGGTTAATAATTGACTGGTGATTGCTGATGTATCTAAACTGAATCTGTTCTGAGTCGCTAAAAAGGTTGGAATGAGGCCGCAGGATTCGAACTCGGGACCTCTCGCTTCTGAGCTCACCTCTATCTGCAGAAAACATTTAAACATATTGACTGCGCTCATCGACTTCATAAAGCTGAGTTTATTCACAGATACTTTAATATTAGGCTTACTGTATATGATGACTTGGTTTCAGACGGCCTCCAATACACAAAGGAGTGGCTAATTCGGAACTTGGACAAGACGGATCTGAGTCTCCCGGTCACTGACCCCACTATCATCAGGAACGTTACAGCACAGACAATGGCGAAGGCGTATCTGGAGCTGCTGGAATGGGACGAGAAGAATATCTATCCAGAAGTGAGTATAATAAAGTGTACTTAGAAAAACTTGATACATGTCGGAAATATTGGTGTTAGCTCTTGCATTTGCGCAGGTAGCTGGAATAGGTTCAAGTTAAAGTATTTTTTTTTATTAAAATCATACAGATTACTTAGTCCACGTCAATATAATATTAATATTTTGTATACTACCGCCCGTTCGGAAGCTGTGGGCTTAGGGATGAAGCAAAGAAGGGCACAATCTCCCCCGTACCTCTTTTAAAATGTCAGAGCCTTAAAAATACAATGGTATTTCTACTTAAGTCTAAGGAAATACACCGAGGAGAGACATACTGACTCAGTCCAATCGATATTTTCTTCCCCCCACAATACTTTTCAGTAATCTAGATGATATCTGTGAGGACTAGTTTGACCTTACCGGAGCGTAAAAGCTAGAAGAAAATGTTTTAAACTAATTTCCCCAACAAAGTATACAATGCTAGCGATTTGTGAGGCGTCACGAACTATACTAAGCCCGGATTTTACCAACGAAAAAGTAACTTTTACTCGAGAGTGTCTTCTACTTTTTCATAGACACCAGTGACACCTAGATCAGATCACCTCATTTTGAACTGTCATTTGTCATAAAAGTTATCCCCGGGATAGTTATTCTCGTATAACTTTTTGTTGGTAAAATCCAGCCTAAGCAAACTAATTAAAATTGTGTATTTGATAATGGAATCTGTGGCCCCCGCGCAAGAGCTGTCGGGTTTGAGGTTGTCAGTTTAGTGCCTTTACTTTAGTTCCTTTATTAGTTTAGTAGTTTTGACACCTCCCAAATAGCCCTCATTATCCTCTGCTACTATGCTTCCACTGCTTCGTATTGCATAGTTGCGTACTACGTTTGGTTTTGGCGGACCGAAGGACCAAAACACATATCCAGCAGACCACAGACTAAGCTCGACCGCCGTCCACAGACAATAGCTCTGGACGCGCCGCGCTTTGCCGAGCTAGGCGTGCAAGTCCGACGGATGGTGCTAGTAGCCAGTGTGTTACTAGTGAGCCCGACTTGGAGTGAGGCGGAGCAGGCTCCTGCAAATGAGCTGAAGAGCTCGCTGAGGACGAAGATCTACATCATCATGGAGAGCGCGGCCACTGACCGGTTAGTGAAACTATTGGTTTAGGAATCTATGGTCAAAGTCAAAGTCATCATTAGGGTTCCGTACCCGAAGGGTGCCAAACGGGACCCTATTACTGAGACTTCGCTGTCTGTCCGTCCGTCCGTCTGTCTGTCACCAGGCTGTATCTCATAAACCGTGGTAGCTAGACAGTTGAAATTTTCACAGATGATGTATTTCTGTTGCCGCTATAACAACAAATACTAAAAAACAAAAGAAATTTAATATTAAGGGGGGCTCCCATACAACAAACGTGATTTTTTTGCTCATTTTTGCTCTATATAGATAATGGTAGCAGGTAGACGCTTAAAATGTTCACAATATATTGAGTTGATTATTTAATTAAAAAATAGGTAATTAAATTAAAATTAAATTAATATTTAGGGGGGCTGCCATACAACATGTTTTTTTTTTTTTGCGGTTTTTTATAGATAATGGTACGTAACCCTTCGTTCGCGAGTCCAACTCGCACTTGGCTGGTTTTTTATTTTTATTGACCATAAAATTATACAGATTGCTTAGTCAACGTCAATATAATATTAATATATTTGTATACTACCGCCCGTTCGGAAGTTGTGGGCTTAGGGATGGAGCAAAGAAGGGTAAGGAACTCCCCCGTAACTCTTTTAAAATATGTGAGGACCTTAAAAAATACAATTTTATGTATTTCTACTTAAGTCTATGGAAATACACCGTTAGCTTTTAAGACATTGTAGTGCCCTTACAGGGTTCATTGTTGGATATAATTTTGTAAAAGTGTACCACAATGACGCAATAAATATATGAGTATGAGTATGAGAGACGTACTGACTCAGTCCATCGCCCCTCTTTGGATTCCTGTGCGCCGAGATGGTAAAGACCACGCAGTTTTGTCATCTAAATATTCTTTACACTGTAATGTGTGGTCGTTTCTTAACCAAACAGGAATTTTGCACTGCACGCTTCCTGACCGGACCGGGCCGGCCGGGCACCATCACGCCGGTGGCAGCAAGACTCCCAAGAGTGTCGTCCCGATAATTTATGTATGTGTTGTGTACACATGCAAACTTTCCTTGTGTGCGTGCGGAGTGGCGTGGCGGTGGCCTCTTGTCGTGTGTCGTGTCGGTCCGGAACGGCGCGCTGAAGAAATGTATTGTCAGCGTCGGGCCGTTGAGAACTGTCGTGTCGAGCCGGGCCGGGCCGGTTAGGTGAAGGAACGCCCATTGATGAACCAATCGAAATGTAGCGATTTGCTTGTCATGCTAATATAATTGCAGCGTTTTCTTTAAAAGGCCAATCAGAGCTCGGCATATCTCCTCACGCGCCAATCAGAACGCCGCGTTTAGCTTCGCGAGCCAATCAGAATGTTGCGTTCCATTTTATCTTACCTTAGCTTTGCCAGAATGAAATTTTGATTCTAGGACCACGTATTCGGTCGATTTCAAAATGCCGAGTGATTAGCACAATTTGCTTTTATGTCATCTGGTTAAAGTGTCCGTCTAATACGAAATGCTTACAAGAAACACTATTCATACACTATTCCATACACTATTCCTCCTACCAATCAAATCTAAATAAAAACCAAAATGACGGTGTGGTAGCTTATATAAAAAACCATATACAATGCACAGTAGAAGAACCCGACTTTTTAGATTCAGCCACAGGTCTAGTAATAAAACTAAAAGACACCGCTATTATATGCATCTATCGTTCTCCCAATATTCACAACATTGATACATTTTTGGCCCAACTTGATAAGCTTCTTGATACCTTAAAGTCCTTCCCTACCGTTCTAATTTCTGGTGACATCAACATTGATATTAAGCCCAGCTCCATAGACCACAGGTTCCAAGATTATCTCAATCAATTAGCTATTCATGGTTTCCTACCGGCGCACGATGTTCCCACGAGATATGACAACTGTCTGGACCACGTCATCACTCGCTCAAGGGCCCCTTTGACTACCATTATTATAGAATCATCAGTTACTGACCATTCTGCAATCGTTATCGGTATTAAGATGACCGCGATACGTGACCCTGTTCCTTCCGTTACTAACATAATAAACTATGAGTCCTTGGATAGAGATATGAAAGAGCTAAATCTTTCCAAGCTAACTACGTTAAATGACCCGGACCTAGCAACTAACTCCCTGGTTGCACTCCTCAGTAATGTCATTACAAAAAATACATCGACTAAGATCTTACCCAGGAGGAAAATCATCCTAAAGCCATGGATCACACCTGGTCTCCTGAGGTGCATGCGAAATCGGGATCATATGCATAAAAAATCAAAAGCTTCACCTCTCGATCAAGTACTAAAAATAACTTATACCAGATATCGCAATTTCTGCAACAAAGTTATTAAAAAAGCCAAAAGATATTACGATGCACAGGACTTAACAAAGGCAGGTAACAACTCAAAACTAATTTGGAAGTCCATCAAACGTATTACTAATTCCAATAAAGTTCGTCACTCATCTAGTCAACTAATATCCCCCTCCTCCACCCCGAGGGATTCGTGCAACAAAGTAAATACTTTTTTTACAAACATCGGCATAGATCTTGCTAATGCTCTGCCTCCCAATACCTCGCTTTCTACGCAGTATACGTCTCCAGCTCCCAGTCACTCCTTTGCCCTCTTGGACACCGACCCAGCAGAAATAAATTCCATCATTCTGTCTCTTAAATCATGTGCGGCCACTGGCTGGGACGGTATCCCACCATTTCTTTTAAAAAAATATACTTCAACTCTGGCTCCAGTCCTGAGCCACATCTTTAATCTTTGTTTTCAAAACGGTATATTCCCAAAGTCATTTAAAAAGGCCATTGTCCATCCTATCTTCAAGGGCGGGGATGGGAACTCAGTAAATAACTATAGGCCCATCGCTGTATTATCAACGCTTTCTAAAATTCTCGAACGACTTATAAATATCCGTCTTGTAAACTACCTAGAAAACCATAATCTTCTCTCTAAAAATCAATTCGGATTCAGGAAAAATATTTCCACTTCTAACGCTGTGCAAAACCTCGTCAACAATGTTGTTAATTCCCTCAATAATCGAAAAAAGGTCCTAACGATATTTCTAGACCTTGCCAAGGCTTTCGATACCGTTCCTACCCCATCTCTTTTACTTAAATTACAGTCAATTGGCGTAAGAGGCACCCAACTTAGTCTTTTTCAATCGTATCTGTCAGGCCGAACACAGATGGTAAAAATTCAAAATCACTTTGGCGATGAACTACCAATCCAATATGGCGTCCCCCAGGGCAGTATCTTAGGCCCTACTCTCTTCCTCGTTTATATAAACGATCTCTGTAATTTAAATATCCCAAGCGGCAGCATTATCACCTACGCCGACGATACGGCTATCACCTTTTCATCAGATTCCTGGTCACAACTTCAACTTGATGCACAAAACGGATTTAATCAAGTATTTGACTGGCTAAATTATAACACCCTAACACTTAACATAGGCAAAACAAAATTTATGACCTACTCACTCAAAACCAATTCCCAACCGTCATCACCGCTCCTTATTCAGGCTCATTCATGTCCCACTAGGCAAAACTGCAACTGTCCCCATATAAACCTCACACTTTCCATCAAATATCTTGGAATAATTTTAGATAACCAACTAAATTTTAAGGCCCACATAAATACACTCTCGGGGAGAGTCCGAAAATTGATCTATATTTTTAAATCCTTAAGACACGTCGCTAATCACCAATTAATTTATATGGTCTACCTTTCACTCTGCCAATCTATAATTACCTACTGTATTGTCACCTGGGGAGGAGCACCGAAAACCACTTTGAAACCGCTTGAGATAGCACAAAGATCCATTCTAAAAATCGCGACCTTCCGTCCTATCCTATATCCCACAAATGATCTTTATAGCGAGTGCAAGGTTCTAAATGTAAGGCAACTTTTTATATTAAGCACAGTTATGCTGCAACACACTACTACTCCCTACTTTGAAATTACCAAGCGACGCAAAGATCGTATTTGCTGTACTATAATGCCAAATTTCACCTTCACTAAAAGATTTTTTCCATACCTCGGTCCATTTCTTTACAACAAAATGAACTCATGCTTACCTGTATATGGGCTTACCTATTCAAATTGTCGACAAAAAGTCCAGTCTTTTCTTCTCAGCCTAACCTATGAGGAAACAGAAGCATTCATACATTCATAAATTAATAGATACTTACCTTTCAAATAGATCATGCACACTACAATACATAACAACACACACACACACACACCCTCACACACACACACACCCTCTCACACACACACACACACCCTCACACACACACCCTCACACACATTCACACACACCACCAACACATCACTACACAACACTCACTTATCAATTAAATTAACTGAACAAAAGATATTTAAAATAAAATAAATTAAGTTAAGATATAATAAACACATTCTAATCACCCTACTGTAAGGGGCTGGGCCTGGTATTCCTTAATACAGATTATTACATAATCTAGCTAGGATACCAGCTCGTCTCTCATCCTAAATGTACCTCATACATAATGTCTCATATTCTTAGTTTCCTTTGTCAATTCACTGTAAGTAAGTACATTTCCTGTTCTGAAATAAACATATTTTGATTGATTTGATTGATTGATTGAGAAAATAAACTGGAGTACATTCATTCACTCATTACATTCCAGTGAGCTGAAAGCGGTTCTGCCTTCTATAGCCGAAGAGGTGATTCTTGGCACGGAGCTTCTATTGGAACAGTTCAACCGGGGACCGCTGACTTCTGAAGTAAAGGAGCTAGTCCGGACACAAATCACCGCACTGGGAGACCCAGAGCACAGAGTGAGGGTGATTGTTCGTGAGTTTCGCTCATTCATATATTTCGCTCGTTTCGTTCATTCAGTTTACTGCACGCGTAAGTGACTGATGAATCTGATGTCTAGTAAATATTCTTCCATCTGCATCGTGAGGAAACCTTCGTTTTATAGCTGTGGCGACAGCCCCCTACTAACCCCCTGTCACGCAAAATGGACAATTGAATACATGGCTTAGTATGGAAAAAATGCGTGACTTAGTCTATCTAGCTATACTGATGTAAAAAACTATAATTACTATTAAATACAGGGTGTTTGGAGTATGAAACGACAAAAAATTTTGGGGAGTAGAGGACATCATTCTAAACAACTTTCACTATAAAGCAATTTGATCAGTGCAACTTTTTTTTTACATCTCAATACATTTTGGGCCGGGCGGTTATCAGATGATTTGTATAGAGATGTGAAAAATAGCGTTGCTCTGATCAAATCAGTTTGATAGTTTGTCCAGAATGATGTCTCCCTAAAATGTTTTGTCGCTACATACTCCAAACACCCGATATAATAATAATCAAGAATATTCTATCCTCAGGACAACGGGTAATGGAGTTCCTCAAGGAGATTCTAGTCTGTGGCGGTGGCTCGAGACAAGTGCCCATCGGTCTGTCGGCTCTATCGACGGAGTTGACGTCCATTGCGGGCTCGCTACTGCGGTACGTGATGCACAACAAGGCGGTCTTCACTAAACATTACATGGACATCGTTGAGGCGGAATTGTCGAAGGCATAGTGTTGATTGGTTTAAGCCGGCTACTCACATGACTGCGGCAGGGGCAATCTAGGGTTTATTACCATCTCAGCGTACAGAAATCCAAAGAGGGGCGATGGACTGAGTCAGTACGTCACTCTTCGGTGTATTTCCTTAGACTTACGGCCGAAATTAATAACCTATCTTCTATCCATAATCTGCAGATTTGAGATTGCTAGTGTCAATTTTGACACAAATACCATAGCGCAACTGTCAAATGTAACTCGTTATCTGCAGATCACGGATAGAGATAGGTTATTGGGATCGGCCATTATAAATTTAAGACATAGAATTTTGTTAAAGCAAAGATATATTTTAAAAGAGGTACGGGGGAGTTTCTTGCCCTTCTTTGCTCCATCCCTAAGCCCACAACTTCCGAACGGGCGGTAGTATACAAAAAATATATATTAGGTAGATTTAGACTAAGCAATCTGTATGGTTTTATGGTCAATAAAAAAAAAACTTGTAAAAGTAGTAGTGAGTAAGTGAGCTCCAATTTAACACACTTTTACATCCTAGATTGCTCCTGCCGCAGGCGTGTGAGTAGCCCGCTTTGTTTCGACAAAGTACAGTACGGGGCCATTGTGTTTCACTTGGCGGGAGAGAAAAAGAGAGCGATACCAGACCCGACGTGCCAAAACAATGGCCCCGTACTGTAGGTAGTTGAGCTGTCAATGCAATTGGTTTCGCATAATTATTCGTATGCTTCCTATGTTGTGTGAATCAGGTTGTATTGTTGTGTGTCTTCATTGAAATTTAGATAAGTCTTTTTCCCATGTTTGTATGTTCATTAATTACCTGAAATTAGCGCTGTGCGCTTTTGTGTGATTCCTGTAATTTTCCAACTTACTTATTTATAAGCTTAAGAAATATTAAGTTTTATGATAGATTACGTCAATGGGCCGCACGAATAAAAAAAATCGTTCAAATGCGGGTCGGGATCGCACACAAAGGGTACCGTACCATCGTACAACAAAACTTAAGCACTGAAAACATTAAAACAAAAACAAAAGATTTTTACAAAAAGATACAACATACCAGCTGAGCTACCACAACGATGTGGGTTGACGCGAAATATATCATCATATTGAAATGCGTGGGTGTATCAAAACACGTCTCTTGTATGGGGATCCCCTTTAATTTGTAATATCTCTCGTATTTCAGTATTTGTTGTTGTTGCGGCAACAGATATACACATTCTGTGAAAATTTTAACTTTCTAGCTATTACAGTTCGTGCTACAGACCCGCTAACGGACAGACAGACAGACGAACGGACGGACAGCGTGGGCTTAGTAATAGGGTCCCGTTTGGCACCCTTCGGGTACGGTACCCTAAAAAAAAGGGATTGCTTCATTTTTGAAGTTCGCTCATCAATAGCGAATACGGACCATTTTCCTTTGAATATTGGAAGGTTATATAAGTTTATAACCATAACCTTATGCTTTTCTTTATTCATTCAGCCCAGAGTGCGTCTAGGATTAGAATTAACCTGAAGGGTGCGTGCGTGACGCGTGCGAGTCGTTCTATGGTACTGCCAGTATTTATACTGGCAGTACCATGGAACGACAAAATGGCTACATATAAAATTAGTTTCCGCTTCTTGCCGCGCGCATTCTTAGACAAGACGCACTCTAATGTGTCAAATCGAAGGAAAGTAATCCAAACCAGTATTTTCATTTATTCTGTAACGGTGTTACGAGAGTACTAACTAATACTAGAGCACTATTATGTAAAGTACACTAGTTATGTTTAAATTATTGCATGTATAAGAATAATATCAATAACACGATATGATATGCACGCATCAGCTTTAAGCTGCTTGTGCGTCATAAACATAAATAATAACAATAATAATTACATCTTATTGTGGAATAAGGCTAAATCTTACTCGTGTCCGGGTAAAGGCCTGTGCCCTTTGGTGGGGACATTATTGGGCTAAAGGAGGAGCAGAAGAATTAAATCTACCTGAACTAATGATAAAGATTCCATTATCATGATTTGTAACAGTCGCATTTTATAAATTAAACTTAAAATGATTCCATTTGCATTTTATACGTAAAATGTCAAACCATACCAATGGACTTTGAATTTGACAAGTTTCGTAAAATAGACAAGTCGTTTGACTTTATTTATTTGCTTTAACTTTTATTTTAAAGTTGTAATATTTTATATTACAATAATAACATAAATGAACGCAATAACAATATAATTATTATAAAACATGACAAGAAAGGTACTATTTTAATTAAGTAACAATTTTTTCCTATTCAAAGTTTGTGTGTGCAAATTAATATGAGTGAGAGATTATTTTACAAATAGCGCATAATGAAATGTATAAACTAAAACTATTATATTGTCTAATCATCGATTGACTTACTATTAAATGGCTTTACAATAAATAGTTTTTTATTAACATTAAATAGCATATACCGGGTGTTTGGTATGGAGCGACAAAATTTTTTAGGGAGGGGACATCATTCTGGGTGGCGAGTCGCGTACAGGTATGACTTGGCAGTGTCTATAGCGAGTAGTGCGCGCGGCGCGTCTCGGGCACCGTCGACAAGTCAAAACATGCACGCAATTCTGTACGCGACTCCCAGCCCTAAACAACTTTCACTTTTAAACCGATTTGATCGGAGCAACTTTATTTTTCACTTCTCTATACAAATCAACTGATAACCGCTCGGCCCAAAATGTATTGAGATGTCGAAAAAAAGTTGCTCTGATAAAATCGGTTTATAGTAAAAGTTATTCAGAATAATGTCCTCTACTCCCCAAAAATTTTTGTCGCTCCGTACTCCAAACACCCTGTACGTAGGTACTATGTATTATGGAACAAAAGAAAGTATGAAACCAGTTATCATATTTTTCGAATGCGGGCAATTGTAATTTGAAGCTGGCAACCAGATATAGCATTTGCCTATTTTTTTTGGTGACAGTTGACGATTGTTCAAAATAGAAGGTGCCTGTCTGAGGTCCAAGTTAATGGTGAAGAGGAAAAGTTAAATGAAATGCATGTATGCATTTTAGCAAACGATGAAAAAGTTTCTTTAGTGTTGCGCGATCAGTGTGTCTATAGGTTGATACTAAAACTTCACAGCCCCAAGTACTAAACGATTCTGGAACACCCCCGCGCGAAGCCCATTAAAAATAAACCCTGAATTTTTCAGCCCCACACTAGGGAAAAGTCGGCAAAACTGCGCTCCAACTTGAGCCAACTTAACTCGGCTTAGCTAAAGTTCTGACGTCTATTTGGTGAGAGTGAGTTTGTATCTAAACTTGACGCACATGGAGAATGGTATAGCAACCTTGTACTTGGCTTTAGGAAGTGCTAAAAATTACTTCATAATTACAAATTCGATGTAAAGGTATACTATATCAATACGACCGACCGCTTTAAATTCTACCTTGTGCAAGTTAGGTATGCAATGGTGTAACTTTAAACAAACTTAAGCATAGTCTGTAAATTAAACCTGGGTTTGTTACTTATTTATATAGGTATAGGCAAATATAATTGACCGAGCGAACGAAGCGAGCGAAGCGTCTCCGATTGGGCAAAAATGCTTTCGTATGTCTGTCCATCTGTCCGGCTGTTCTCCTCTATAGGTCGTATTTCTCAACTGATTCTCGTGAAATTTTGTGAGTAAGTAGTTTGTTTTTTTTTGTCGATTCAGAGTTTTCAAACTGGCGGAGATATGGGGTTTGAAAAATTAACAAAACCGCTACAGCCCAAACGGCTCGAAGGATTTTTACAAATGAGGTGAGGTGTCGTTGTATTTGTGGAGACCATGAGAGTGACCGAGACCAGCTTATTCTTATGAGAATAAAGTTCTTTAAACCTAAATTCAAAGAAGATAGAAAAAACATCACTAGAATCACTACCAACCAACTCAAGACCAACTCATAAAAAAATCAGAACTAAGTAATGTAAAGCACCAGTACTTGCTTGGTACGAATTTAATGGTCTAGTAGGTACCTCTGTCATATCAATATCATGATACGGTCTGTCTCCAGCAGTCTCGTGATACGGTCTGTCTCCAGCAGTCACGATAAGCTTTTTGCGACAGATCTCATCTGTAATTTTACATATACATTATTTATCTGATAATTAGGGCTTTGAGACTGCATGAGACAGGTCCTTAACCCATTCAATCTCAGAAGCACACCGCTCGAACGACCGAATGCGAACGAACGATGGCGATATATAAGATTTGTCGACGAACCAGTTACAGTAATTTTTTACGCTTTTTGTGACAGATTTCATCTGTAATTTTACATACAACATTTATTATTTATATGTTAATAGGTTTTATGAGACTGCTTGAGACAGGTCCTTAAAGTATTTTTTTACGTACCTACCTAAATGTTTTTCTCAGGAATTTTATTTCAGTTTTTTTTTCAAATGGGCCGCGATCCCGCATGCAGCACGCGTGCTGAAGCTGATCCTAAAAACGGTTTAGGAATTCAGTTCTTTTAACAATACAGCTTAGAACTTCCTCACATTTCGACTTGCCAGACGAGCTGCCCCGGAACTCTACCACCACCGCTTTGGAATTTTTAAAAGACAGCTTAGCAAACTTTAGCACTTCTTATTGGAGATTCTCTTTATCTCTTGAGCTGGGGAGTTTTGATAGGCGTTTAGCTTGGTTTGTAAATAAAATGAAAAACAAACATTTCAAAGTCAAAGGCATTTGTAGGAGCTTAACTATGTCTTATCCTCTATGGATGTGCAAATTAATTAATATAATTACATATTAATGAAGTTCCTCATTTACATACACGTGTGTCGTGGGAACAAAATATCGGACCGTTATTTTGATAGGATTACTGTCTGTGCAATGGACCCTGTACCTTAGAGGTAGACAATAGTAAGTCCACTAGAGGTACAGAAATTAAATTCTCAAAAAGTGGACTTACTATTGTCTACCTCTAAGGTACAGTTATGTATTACGAAATCTAGTAAACGACAGATAAGTTGAAGTACCTACATTTCCATTATTACCATCTGATTACTTCTTCTGATACCATCTTAATCAATGAGTTACAAAAATGCAAAATGTCTACATTACCGAAACCACAACAAAGGAATGACTGGTTCATTTTACTCTAAATCGTTGAATAAAACAGGATTGTCTTGCAAACGTTTGTTATTTGAATCTGCCCCCAACGAGGCAAAAAAAACGCCTTTGACAAAGCACTTGGCCCGTCCTTTTGGAACCGAATACCTAGTCTTATTACTATGCTAAACGTCGCTCTACCAGGGTTGCCTCATCTTTCAGCGGGGACATGAAAAACACCACGTTTTAGGGATATTCTTTATCATATTCAGAAAACTGACCACCAGCAGACTTCATGGTAGGTATGTAAGTCTTGGAAATATTGGCTTAACTTGGCCGCAACTATGCTTCTGCCACTCTATATTGGAAAAGGTCACGCCCCGTTGGTAGGTTATTTGCTTGTATAGGTGTCGGAGGATTTGTTGATGTGAATGAGAACGAAAACGAGACGTAGACGACATCAGAATTTCGAAATCTGTGTTCTATTTTGTAGCGACATCAAACTCAACAGAAAAATGAAATTTAAAAATAACTAATAATTTTAATGTTTTGTGTAACTCCATAAGCCTTAGATAAACTGTTTGTCCGACAGTTTTGTCATTGATTTAGATGAATCAGATTTTAGATTAATCTGATGGATAATTGATTTACTTTTTAGGTACGATGGTGCGGAACCTCCATTTGAGAGTCCGACTTGCACTTGGCCGATTATTCTTATTGGTTAGGCTGAATTTTCGAAGTTTGGAAAAAATAAAATAATCGGCGTCCTAAATTTTTGACTTCAGTTGTTGTAAGGAAGGATGACTTACTGTAAAGTTTCTACTATGGATATTACAGAGTACTGTAAAGTTTCTACTATGGATATTACATTAGTTTATAATGTGTGCGTGTTTTTTGCTGTTATTTATTATAATTCATTCATTCATTCGTTCATCAATCAACTTTTTTTCAGTCACTACATTGTGCGAAATCATTCACATCAACATATTTTCCGCCTCCTATACCTTCAGTAAGTAACTTTACCTTACGATTAAGTACTTTACCTTCAGATTACAATACTTACAATGGGTGTATCAGAGTTAAGGGACTGGTATTACGTTAGTGGACTCCATTGGGAAAATTTGTTTATGCTAGTTTTTAATATCTGATTAACACCAAAAAAGTATTAAACTTATCTACCTATCATGATTGATCATTAAAAACTCGTAATCATCCGATTCATTCTCAGTGGACGCTTTCCTATGGTAAGATCTGACTGACTTTGTCTCTCTGCAACACCTTATTTTGGGAACTAATTATCTATCGCTACCTAAGGCCCATTAAATAGCCTTCATACGAGTCTACATACGTATGTAGAGACACCGGCTTATCCGTGCCTCCCGTGCCTCCGATACTAACCCCATGATAAGGCACCCCATTTATTCAATCATCGCAGCAGCCCTAACTCTCCCCATAGCAGAGCGCAGGAAGTATAGTTTTTGCCCGCGTTCAAGCCGAATCTAAATTTCTAATCGCACCACGTATCCAGACGCAAGTACTAATAAATTTGAATAGCGCTGTAGAGGATCTGATGCTCTTGAGATACCGCTTATATCCAGACCTACTTGGTACTGGCATTATCGTTTTATCACGTAGAGATAGTATAATTTGAACCTTATTGTACGGCTGCTTGTGGGTTATTCTGAAGATCAGGATAGCAGTCGATACAGTCCCAGTGAGAGTCTACAGTGTGGACTCCACCACACCATAGCAGCAGTACAATCGAATTCCTTAGGATACACATTATAAAGTATCATTTCACATTATAAGCCTTTGGACATCAAATATTTTATTAGATTTCCTTGTAAATTACCGTGCAATAAAGAATATGTATATAAATATTATAAAAGTAGGTATGTAGTGATATATGATGGTCTCATTAATCTGAATAGGTACTTACCATGTTTATAAATATCTACTTAGATATCCTTAGTTTGAGAATCTTGAATTGAAGTAGGTACTTACTTACAAATCTGAGTAAATTCTTACTATTTTAGTTTGCGTAAGTAAGAAAAGTCATTATAAACGCAATTTAGTGAATCACAAAGTTAAATGTCGAGTACACTCATACTGCCGTCATACCGAAGAAGGCGGCATCTACAAAAAAATAAAAAATGCGTTTTTGGTACCGTTGGAATCAGTACAAAATTTCCTATCTTTCTGTATATAAAAAAGGCGGTAACTACGCTGGAACTATGGTTTCGAGATGGGAAGATGGCGGCTTCTGCACATAACCTGTATTCGATAAAAAGTAAAAAAGCAGCGTCTGCAAAATACAGGGCAAAAAAGCGGCATCTACCTGTAGATGCCGCCATTCTTCTCTGTTTTTGTACATGCCGCCTTTTTACCTTTTAACGCCTCCGCTGTAATTGCAGATCCGGCATTCTCATGTCAGTCAAAATCCTTCCAGAAACCCGAAAGGAGTTCTGGAAGAATTTGCCTGAACCGTGACACCCAACTCTACAAAAAAAACACGACAGCGACGACGCCGCGATTGATTAAGGAAAAATAATGCTTTATTTTTGATCTCAATACCCCTGTGACTCTATTCAAAATATTATTTTATTGTAAATAATGCTATTGGCTTAATTATGGTACAAAACTAATTAAATTTGTGATATTCTCTATGCAGATGCCGCCTTTTCGGTAGGATTCATATAGTGTAAGTTTATTAAAATGCAAATTTTAATAGCGGCAACTAGGATTTTTCATCATTACTTCTTTGATTTCTACAATATTTATGTTTTTTTTAGTATTTGTAGTACAAGAGAGTTAGTCCCTTCCTACCAGTACCTAAAAAGATAAGTATTTCGATCTCAGAGCTACGAAATATAGAAAAGTTACGTTTTGCTAATTATCTCGAAACAGCGTCATCTGTATATGCCGCCTTCTTCGGTATGACGGCAGCATAGGTCAGGGTAAGCTACGCCGCAGTATTGCGATTTTCGTTACAAAGACTTTGTTAATAAGAGTAACAATATTCCAAGTGGTTTATCTTAGCTTGTACACGTCGTACACTGGATGCCTTCGTCGCTCGGTTAAATGAACTTGCTTGAATGTTTAATGGACTGAATGTTTACATAAGCACACAGTTTCTGACTTCTTCCGATGGAAAATTACTTTCCAGTAAAAGGGATTTTCTTCATGATCTCTTACTAGAGTAGGTAGATAGAACACAAACCTTCTAACGAATGTGATTCAAATAGCAGTAAGAATTTTGCTTATAAATTCTAGTCCTAGCTGACTATTTGTCTGTCGCTACGCTCTTGCTACCAAAAATATACTGTACCTACTGGAAATCGTGACAAAGAAGTGGCGATATTACTATAGTCTATTCGTGATAAGAATGCAGTAAAGTCATCACTGTCCGGCAGCCTATAGCCACGCCCCGTAACCAATCAAATCGTTTCCAATTATCAAGCCGAGTTCACAGTGACCGTTGAAGGCACACTTTCGAATGCGAAGGTTGTGTCCTGTCCTGTGAGTGTGTGTTAACAGATTTAAATATTAAATTCACTGCATTCTTATCACGAATAGACTGTAGTTGCAACCAAACAATTACTATTTACAATGTACGAAAATTCAGTCACTGGCTTTCTTTGTCGGTTTGTTAGCACAGCCAAAATTCTCCTTGTGTGTTTGTGAGAAAGAAGCAAAGTAAGTACCTATATATGAATGTTATAGGTAAGTACGTAAATCTGAAATTTAATCTGAGTTACAGTCTCAAGGCGGCAAAGTAGAGGAGATGAAGGTAAATTTTACTCTCAACTTTAAAATGGACTGGCTCTTTGAGAAAAAGCAATCCACCTTGGGGTGTGTTCGTAGATCATGCTCGAGTGTTCAGTGAGTGCGCATGCAATCATTTATTCAGGTAAATAATTTATTTAGCGCCCACACGCTAAATAATCAAGCGTCCTAACCAGTTACAAGGGTGATCGCCTGACGATCCTCGTTAAATGACCTAAAAAAAAAGTCGCAATCACATTCAAAATTTGCTCAGGATCGATCTGAATTAACGTCACAGGGAATTAAGTTACAAAAGGTGTAATTGCTTTCACAATCACAATCGCACATTAAAATTGGTAAAGGCGGGGGAGACGTTGGGCCGAACGAATAGAGAAAAGTTAGTAACATTTTACCTATTACATACTTCTAGTATTTAAAGGAAAATTAATTATCGTAAATTTATTTATTTATTTATTTATATATTATTTGTTGTTTCACAGCAGTTTACAACGTAAAATGAAAACATATTAAAACAAATTGTGAAATGCCAATAACGAAACAAGACCCTTCAAAAACTTAAAATAAAGTGTCGTTAACCATTAGGTAGAATACAAAGCAAACAATTATGAATAAAGATTACGTTAATGAATGAGTGAGTTGAGTGGTGAACTGCGTGTTGAACGGTGCGTGTGAGTGTGTGTGTGTATGTATGTTGAGTGACCGTGTTTGCTCGTGTGTGATGTTCCGATGGGAATTTTAAAAGTGACGAATCTATAACGTGTGTAAAACACGTTATATATTAGGTCGACGTAAGTGCATCGATGTGTCGTCTTACTTGCGATGAGAAATGGGTGCGGCGATTTAGGAGAAAAATGTCAAGCTCCGAGAAACGGCTTACAAATGTGTCAATGCTCCTGTTTAGGGGTGAGCAAGTGGCATAGTTGGCGCGCGTGCGCGAATGCTGAAGCACTGCAGGCACTCGCCCGTGCCGTCGCGAACGCGCGGGAGCGACGCGAAGCAGCACTTTACTCACCAGTTCGCTACTGTCGATGCCTGAGTGGATCACATCGTGAAGCAGCTTCGCATCCGCGAAAAGTCTTCTGTCCGCTAACGACACCAAACCTCGCTCACGCGATCTGTACTCACAACTGTTGGGGTAGAGATGACGCAGCTGTCTGGTAAACTTGTTCTGGACAGACTCGAGTCTGTCGCTGTGTGTGGAGTATACAGGAGACCAGACTGGCGAGGCGTACTCCAGCACAGTGCGAACATAGGCAAAATACAGCTGTTTGAAGGCCAGGGCCGACTGCAGAGGTTTGGACGCTCGATAGATGAATCCCAGCATTTTGGATGCTTTTAAAGTGATATGTTCGTAATGAGGCACAAAAGTGAGTTTGCTATCCAAGATCACGCCGAGATCTCTAATAAGAAAAACCCTCTTGATCTGCTGATTATTTAAAATATAATTAAATTGAAAGTCGGACCGTTTTCTCGAGAATGTGAGGGAATGGCATTTTTTTGTGTTAAGATCCAGGCTATTACGCTGGCAGTAATCACAGAGTCTGTGCAGGTCTTCCTGGAGATTGTGACAGTCTGTCACGTCCCTGATAGGCATAAAAACTTTGGTGTCATCGGCGTACATAAGAAAACGAGCGAATTTAAAGCACGACGCAATGTCGTACAGGCAGACGTTGAAGAGGAGCGGACCGAGATGTGAGCCTTGTGGCACACCTGAGGGGATCGGAGCAAAGCGGGAAAGGTGGGGACCAACACGAACTGCCTGACTACGATTTCTGAGATAGGATTCAAACCATCTGAGGAGATCACCGTGCACACCGATTTCAGAAAGTTTAAACAAAATGACATCGTGTCTAAGTCTATCAAAACATTTAGAGTAATCGGTGTACACGGCATCTACCTGAAGACCATTATCCATATGACCCGCAACCGAGTCCACGAACTCTACGAGGTTTGAGACGGTAGAACGCTTCCGCATGAACCCATGCTGTTCCGCTGGGATGCTACGAGCTACAATTGGGTAGATTTGGTCGTGGACAATAAGTTCAAAAAGTTTGCTGAACACTGGCAACACAGATACTGGGCGGTAGTTATCCGCGATTATCTTAGAACCCCCCTTGTGGATCGGGACAATGAATGCCTTCTTCCATTGGATTGGGAAAATATTTTCAGTAAGCGATCTTTGGAAAATAATGTAAAGTGGAAGTGCAAGTTGGTCCGCGCAAAGACGAGTGAAAATTGGAGGAATTCCGTCGTGACCCGCGCCTTTATTGGTGTTGATTTTATTCAAATATTTATGAACCAAATTCGTAGATAATTCTATATCACCCACATTGCTGACCGAATTTAGAGCTGAGAGTGGTGGTAAGGGGCGATTGCCTATGTCAGCATAGACCGACGAAAAATATTCCAAGAAGACTTCGCAAGCTTCCTCTCCATTGTTGGAAGTACGAGAGTTGAATGATATTCGTTCTGGCAGCCCGTTATCTCGACGCATGTCCTTAGCGTAACGCCAGAACCTTTTCGGATCATGCGTGATGGCAGCGCCGCATTTCGCGATATAATTGTTCCAGCAACGTCTCTGCATTCTCTTCTGTCTCTTTCTAAGTAAAGTAAAGGATTCGTAATCCCGAGGGTTACCATTCTTCTTCCACAAAGAATGAAATTTGTCTTTTTCCTTGATAATATGTAGGAGTGGTTTAGAGTACCAAATAGGGTAATTATCAGGAGTACTAAAAATAAAGGGTACATATTTATTAATAACAGAGTCAAGCATTGAATAGAACGATTCAACGGCTAGGTCGAGATGTTTGTCTTTAAAAAGAGTGTACCAGTCAACATAAGAGAGCTCCCGCAATATCTCCCCATAGTCGCCTTTCTTGAACCCAAACACTTTCCTAGGAGGACAGCGCATGAATTTGATTCCGAAATTTAGTAATTCTATCTCCAACGCTGGGTGATGCGGCATATCCTCCCGTGTGAGGGGGTCAGGCGCGCGGACTACACTTGCCTCAGTATCGCTAAAAACAAGATCAAGCTGCCTGTTGTTGCCGTTCAATATACTACTATACTGAGTCCAGCCAGCTAAGGCGAGGTTGTCGAGAAGTTGTTGCTGATATGGATTGACAATACCGCGTGGGACCATCCCATAGTTAGAAGGATTTGGGCCCCAGGACACATCAGGAAGATTAAAATCCCCTACCAAAAGAAAGTGATCGTCTGATATTAAATTTTGAATGTAGTTAGATAACTTGTCCAGCAGCATATTATGCTTGGTGCCAGATCCCGGGAGATAAGTGCAGATAATATGAAGGTCACGAGCTGCATTTAGGATCTTCGCTGTTATGGAGACATGAATAATCTCAAATGCCTCGTGCGCAGGAGGCATCGGCGCACGGCGGGCGGCGAGCTCGCGCCGCGTGAGCAGCATCACCCCCCCGCCCACCTGGCCCCCCGCGCGCCGCAAACCCCCACACGGACTCCTATCCAGACGGTGGACATCGTACCGTGGATCACTAACTTCACCATCAAAAACTCCATCAACAAGATTGGTTTCACAAATAGCAACAATGTCATAGTTGTGGTTCCGGAGACCCTGTACGAATTGTGTAGTTTTGCCCCTAATACTCCTAGAATTCTGCGAATATATCGTTAAAGGCCCCATTTTGAGTTATACTCAACTCTGGAATAAATTCTGTATCGAACGAATGCAAAACATAAACATTCGACGGCATTATACAAGCAAACATGAGTCGGAACAGGTATGGTGTGTTGTGTGTTTTGTGTGGTGATGTTAAGTGAGGGTAGTTGTATAAAACAAAACAGTTTAGGTGGCATAAAAAATAACAGTGGAGGACAGTATTTACAGTCGAGTAATTGAACATAAATAGTTATCAGATCACCGGTTCTCAAACATGGGATTTGTGAGGGGCTAGTTTTAATGCGGCTAGTTGAGACAAGTTGTCTATTCTTATTGCCGGGAAATTGTCGCCCTGGCGGATAAAAATCTTGGCATTTCGAGTCCAGTAATGTAAAAACCCCAGCTCCTTGACTTTATCGCGCGTACTGTTCAGCAGAAACTTATTCGCTGCAGTGAGGTGCTCGTATACGTGGATGCGGCGAACCTCCCCGGCGAGACCGATTTCCTGGGTACTGACACCGCGGTGCTTGCGGACGGCCGTCAGGAACTCATCCTTGCGATGTATCGAGGTGACTTTAACAATGATCGGTCGCGGAAGACCGCTGGTGTTCCTGGTGGCGATCCTGACAGCTGATTGTATTTCGCCTTTCGTCAAGTTAAAGCCCACTGCAGCCGCAATCGATGTGACGATATCGGTAGTTGCTTCGGATTTACGTTCCGGTACGCCTAGAATTTCCAAGTTGCACATCCGACTTCTTTGTTCGATGTTATTAACTGTCATCTTCAGTTCCTTAACAGAGTCTGTCAAGGCCGAAACCTCTTTCCTAGATAAGTCTAGTTCGTTCTTCAGTCCTTCCACTTTCGTTACACGTGTCTCTAATTTGTCCAGCCTATCCGATGTGAAGTCAGCGGTAGTTGCGAGTTCTTGCACCCTGTTCGATACAGTGTCGACATTCGCAGAGAGGGTCGTAATTAACTTCAACGCATTGTCAACCTTGACCTCCAATGCTGCCTGGTATACTTTCAGCTGTTCAGAAATCTCCATCTTGAAATTTTCAAAGTTCTGCGTTTGTTTCAAGTTGAACTCATTCAGAGCTCTGACCATCACTTCATTTAAGTGTGTCATCAATGAGTTGTCTTGTGAAACATGGCTGGTAATATCACTAGTGACATTGAATGTGGTTTTATGCTCCCGTACGGCTAATGCGGTATCATGCGTCCGAACGTCTACAGTTTGAGAATCACTGTAGGGGGATCCGTGTATGCTAGACGGCGGGACGCGCTCGGGCGAGGTGACAGTGGACACAGCGCTCGGCGGTAATGCGCTCGCGTTCTTCTTCACTGTCTTCGGACAGCAAGGACCAATCCACGCGCTCCTTTTATTCGTCCTCATCTTTCTAAAGGAGTCTTCCACTAGCCCAATGCAATTGAAATGGTATGCGCTGTTGCAACAGGAGCAAGTTATGTCCTCACGGTCGAAGATATCCTTAGAGCATTTAGTGCACTTCATTGTTGTAGATTGGTAGGATCAAATATGAAGAACAGAGTTAAAATACCTCAGTGTGTGGTGCGTGGATGTGTGATTATTTGACACCTCGTTGGTTGCGCTAACGAACGGTCTCCCGAAGTAAACAAGCGCTTCACGAAGTTATCAAGAGTGCTCCGCGGGGATAAATATGTTCCAGGTATGTGCCTTGATGAGCTTCAGATGTTGATGCACGGATGTTAAGAATAGATGTTTAATTTAATTATTATGATTAATTAATTGCAGAGCCAATATAATTTACGTGTTGTATTTTTAAGGTAGGTAGACGAAAAATAATTGAAACAAAAAGTAAACTTTAGAAAAAACCGACTTCCACAAACCCTATTTGATTAGATTGAGTTTAATACAAACTGTAACCCCTTATCCCCCCACCCTTGGGGAATTAATTTTGTCAAATCCCATCTCAGTGCTACCCCACGCTACTAAGGAACCTCTGTACAAAGTTTCATGGCTCTAGGTCCACCGGTTTAGGCTATGCGTTGCCTGCCCGTCAGCCACGCATTGTATTTATACCTAGTATTGAGTAGATCTGGTGGCCATATGTGGTCTTCATCAGCAGTTCCGCATCACAATATTATGCTTACCATGTGCATTTGCACGAGTTATTATGAAAAACACAAAAATCACTATAGGTCTGCCTATAATATTTGAAGAGTTCCCTCAATTTCTCCAGGATCCCATCATCAGATCCTGACCTGGTGTCAATGGGACCACCCTTGAGGTATTACCTATACGCCGAAAAAAGATTTGTTCAAATCGGTTCATAATTGGCGGAGTTATCGCGTAACAAACATAGAAAAAAAAAAAAAAAAACATACGGGTCGAATTGAGAACCTCCTCCTTTTTTTGAAGTCGGTTGAAAAAATGCATTTTATTCGAACGACATATTATACTTAATGTTCTTACGGCGGCCCATGATTTTTCTTCTCCTAGTTCTTTCTCCGAACGCCCTTCTAAAGTGCAGGAGGGGCGGTCCGTTTGCGTACGTAAATTAGTTGCTAGTTCCGTCTGTCTGCGACCAAGTTAGATTGCCTACTTGGCTTCTGTACGCTCCTTTAATTTTTGTCCCAAGACTTCTTCGTGGCTGGCAGGCAACGAATCGAAAACAAACTAGGGACCCGGTTAGACCTGCTAGCCGGTTGCCTCTCGCACGTATACCCCGCCCGTACGCAAAGTGGCGAGACATAATGGCAGGTGCACCTAGGTGAATCAGCCCAGATAAATTAAGTGCACGTACCCCAAATTCAAAGCAAAACGTAAAAAGACATTGAATGTCAGGGATGCCGGATGACATCTGTGTTCGGGCGCGACTAATACAGGGTGTAACAGAAAGGGGTGTACAAGCCGAAAGAGGGTTGTTAGGGACGTCATTCTGAACAACTTTATTTTTATTAACTCAGTGCATTTCGGGCCTATTAGCGCTCGGCTGATCTGAATGGTGGAGTGAAAAGTAAAGATGCTCTGCTCAAGTCGATCCCTTTGTGAAAGTTGTCCCTTGAATGATGTCCCTAACAACTAACAACCCTCTTTCGGATTGTACACCCCTTTCTGTTACTGCATCCCTGTCACTCAGTATGTTTTCACATGACGCGAACTGTACATAAAAGTCGATTCAGGATATAAACCCTTTTCCTTCTTGTTACAGCTTTCGAGGGACATGTCTTATGTGCAAAGGGAGTCATTTTGTGACGTCGAATAGCCGAATGTACAGATGCTGTTCAAATAAAGTACCGCTCAAATCTTATTGGCGCTGTTATTTCCTGAGCAGAGCATGCACGACTTTGAGGGTCCGTCTTTGAGTTCTGAATGGCGCTGGATTGTTTAGTTTAGGGGCTCGACATAGCAAGTAATTTTACCCTTCCCGTACCGCATCACTACCCAGCCAGGAGCCTTCTCAGTTAACCCTTTGCTATGAGTATACTTACGTACTTTCACCATTAGCGACAATCCACTGTCCGATAAATTATTGCCGCCACTTTATCGCAAACACACAGCCGGGATAACTATCAAATATAAATATGTGCGAACGAGCACCCAACTTGGGCAGGATTTAAAGTTAAATTAACACCAGGCCGTTAGCGCGGGTTGCGGGGATTATGTGACTGACTGATATGTTTTATGCCACCCCGTATGGGAAAGGCGTGACGCTATGTAGGTATGTATGTATGTATGTATGTATGTATGTTATTAAGTACCAAGACTGGCTTATGGCAGGATATTGAAACACCTCATTACATAACATAGCGTCACGCCTTTTCCCATACGGGGTGGCAAAGGCACAACTGTGCCCACTTTTAGCCAGTGAATCAATACTCCATTTTGCGTGACAGGGGGCTAGCCCATCGCCGTACTATGGAGTGAAGAAGGATTCTTCACGATATTAGTGAACTGTGGCATGATTATCGCGCCTTCTATAGACGGATATCGAGACCTATATTCACAGATTCCCACACAAAATCACTCGATATAGGTATATCGTATATCGAATGCGCGAGAATCATGCTCTGGGCTGATGGAAATTCAGGTGAATTTAAATTCACATTTGCATAGATAAGGGAGGTGATTGTCACATCTCCTTCTTTAGGGTGCTCTTGTCCTCTGCTGGGTATATTGTGCCTCCCTGACCGCCAAATCAATTAGCTGACCACATTTTGGGGGACGATAGTAACCATCTTAACTTATGACCAATTTTCCCCAAGAAATATATGGTTCAAATGAACAAAATACCTACTATCTTAAACTATCATTCATCAAAATATGGTCAGCTAATTTATTAAATGTCACCCTGTCACGCGTAATGAAGAGGAGGCCTTTACCCTTTACTCAACAGTGAGCGCTGGAGCGATTTATAGATAGAGAAATAGATTTAGTTAACTGTTATGTCGCAAGCATGTATGTGTGTAATAAATAAAAATAAATTAATATTCTTAACGAAGGTTTTTGAAGTAAAACTTCTTGGGGCACGGGGGTAAAATTTATTTAACCTCTCAACTGTGGGTTATTCATATATTTGCTTTTCAATTGATACTAGCCGGGTGCTATCACGAGTGGCTAAGAAATGTAACGGAAATTGGAATCGGTGACGTCAGGGTCGGCTGAAGACTTTTAAAACCGCAACTATTTTCAATACGGTTTTTAACTAATCAGATAAGATAATAATACATTCGTACAATAAAGAATGTTAATTAGTGAGAGAAAAACCTGATGAAACGTTAACAAATAAAAATTATTTTAAGCATTCTTCCACGAGTTCTTAATTTCCGGTATGGCCAAGATGGCGCCGCCGCCGCCGCCGCTGGCTGGGATAAACAAAACCAGTGACGTGACCAAAAACTACTTCGTTCAACCTCTTTGTTGGAACCGGAACTTATGTTTGACAGCTGTGCGATGCGATCCATACAGTTTGTAAGAAAAGAGTTTCATCAATGTCACACGGGTCGATATGGATTTCTAAAACAAGCAAAGCAATGCATACATTTGAGCGAGACGGCTTAAAGACGTGACGTCAGATGGTATATAATCTGAGCGAGATGCAAATAGTAGTGACACTATTGAATGAGTTAAGTATTCCCTCACACACACCCTCACACACCCTCACACACACACACACACCCTCACCCTCCCTCTCACTTATTTACACACCCCCAAACACACACTATACAATATACACTCTGCATTTCCGAATTGTAACTAGCCTATTATTATTATTTTATTTTTTTATTTGTTTTTCTCAAGTACTTGTATTATTCTTGTTAGAACCGTCTCAATATCCAATTCTTACCACAAACGCCTCGGACGAGGTACGGGCCTGCGAGCCATAAATACAGGTTATATTATTATCCTAGTTATGGCAGCAGACAACCACCATTTTTAAGTGTACCTACCATTTTCCTTGAATAAATACTTTTACTTTTTTTTTTACTTTTTTTTATATCACCACGAGCGCGACAAATTGTAGATAAGGAATGGTGGGAAATAAATGACATGACGTATTAAAAGTAAGTACAAGTATAAAATAATTTCAAATAATCTAAATAAAAAACTTAAAAGTAACTTGAAGCAGAGATTGGATCTCAAAATTGGAAATTTAAATCTCTTTTAGTATAGGTAGGTATAGGTGTATAGTATAGGTACCCTTAATGATCTAGCTACAGAAGTTTTACTTCTAACACGTGTACGGTGCTACACGCGTATCTTTTTTTAAGTAGGTAGGTACCTAACTTTAAACTCACGGCACAGAAGAGATAATAGTTCTACGTACAGAACGGCCACTCCCTTCCCCGCGCGGATTCAGATACCGCACCTCACCCCGGAGTGGGAGCCTCTTCGGGAGACACTTTGTTTAGGCGCTGAACGCACACATTCACAAACGAACGAGTTTACGCACACATTTGCACGTGTACAAATGTCATTAGGCGATGTAGTAGTAATAGGTGATTATTTTACGAGCGTTCTATGGAGTGTCCGAGGTGTGCTCACGGCTCAAAACGTAAAGGTCAACCAATTTTGCATGGGCTACTAAATCGCTTTCTAGTTGCGACTTGGGATGGCATATAATATAGTTTGCTTGAGTAGCATAATCAACAGTCCCGTCGGCTAACGTGGTATCTGATTGTGCCTTATATGTTTTCATCAGGAAAATAATTTAAACTTTTAATCCGGAGATTTTGTGGTATAACCGGACCGGGTGAATTCGTTTTGTTTGTTGATTGGAAAACATTGTTGGCATATTGAGAAGTTGCTTCTTTTATTGGAGAATGAAGCCTACCCGCTAACTGGGGCCCTAATTTATTTTCTAAACGTACAGGCCAGCTAATTCCATAGAACCGTAAAAAACTGGCTAAGTGCGAGTTGGACTCAAAGCTAACACACGAGAGGTTACATTCCATAACATCGTACAAGATAAAACGCAAAAAGAAATACAGGTTTTTATGAGGACCTCTTTATTTTTTTAGTGCCCTAGTTATTCCCGCTACAGGCGGCAGCAAGAACAGAATATTTCGGCCCATGAGATGCAACCCGACGGACAGACAGACGAACGGACAGCGTAGGTTTAGTAACAGGGTCCCGTTTCCTAAATCGGAATTAACTGGGAACACTACAAAATTAGTAGCACCTTTATTCGTTACCGTACATATCATGATGATGATCGATGTGATCAAGGCTTTTACACACACACTCACACAAACATCTTTGACCACGCAATTAGGTATTTGTAACAGTAAAGATCATACTTCTTAAGCCACCAACTCCTAAACTTGCTCACAATATTGGTCGCAGTCAGTGCTTCAGGGTCATTCAACTCCTTACACAGCTGGCACGGATCCAGGCCGGGAGTCTCCTTGATGATGTAGTGGTTCTTCCACCGGAAGAAGTCATGGTACTGGTTAGGGTTTCGTATGGAGTTGTAGATGGTTTTTGCTATCAACTCAGGCTTCTGTTGGTTGGCATCGATGTAGGAACCAGGCGGGAGAACACTGGATGAAAAAGAGGGGTTTGAAGAATTTATTGAATTTATACTTACGATAGAGACGAGAGAGTAGCTCACTGAGTAATGATAACAAACAAGGATAAAACAACAACTGAGATTAAGTTTCTACACTAGAATTGATATCTATCTATCCACGACGCTTTGGACAGTGACTCTCATAAATCCCTACGGCACATACTGCTACTCACATAAAGTGCTACTGATTTCCACTTTTGAGATGTTAGTTGTGCATCCGATGAGCTAATATCCCCTTTAGCTTTACGGCCGAAATTAATAACCTATCTTCTATCCATAATCTGCAGATTTGAGATTGCTAGTGTCAATTTTGACATAAATCCCATAGCGCAACTGTCAAATGTAACGCGTAATCTGCAGATCACGGATAGAGATAGGTTATTGGGATCGGGCCGTTAGATGACGGATAAAAAATCTTACCGTCGATAGTCAGCGCCACCAATCACAATCGGCACGGCATTCCCCCGAATCGCATGCATCACGGTATCAGTGACGTAATCCTTCGCTATAGAGTCCTCTAAAGCCAAGTAGAAGTAGTAAATGTTCCGCAGTTTCCAATAGCAGGCTTCCATCGTCTTTCTCTTGCATCTCATTGTACCACAATTGCCGTAAATGTCCACGGTCAAGTTATATCTGTGAAATAACAAGAAAAGTAGAGAGAGTCAGAGAAAGTGACTCGGATAGAGAAATGTTAGCAGATGGTTTGAACACGTTGTAAGGATGAACGAAATGAGTCTGACAAAAAAGATTTATACAACGGATGTTGAGGTAGTTGGAGATGACTGACAGGGGGTCTTTAGTCTCCAGTTGCTTCCAGGTGATAAGGGCGAATGAGACATTAAGTAACAAGTATTGAAACTCGGATTTAGTCGATAAGTCCAATTTTGTAAAATTAATCAATGGCTGAACAGTGCAGGGTGTCAAGTCTATTAAAAGCCGTACAACATCTTCTGTGCTGCACCTGTAACACGTTAGTACATAACAACGGACAGTAGACTACCAATTGTCAAAAACGGGTCTTTGCATGATCAATGATTCATAATGTGTTTAGCAGACTTGATGCCCAGAAACTTGGATCATCGCAAAGAGATGGGACTATTTGGATTGGATAAATTTAATAAACTTAGAGTAAGTATTACCTTGAAAGCTCCAACTTCAGCAATCTAACGAAATCTTCTCTTTGACTGGTCGAATAGCATTTGTCCGAGAACCAAGCAACCGATTTATTCTTCGACAAGAGGCTGGTCTTCGTCGACTGATCTATGGGTTTCATGTCAGAAATCCAATGTTTCGTGTCTGTCATCTCTCCGTTCTCAATGTTGTAGACGGAGATATACGTAAAGGGGATTGTAGAATCGGTTTTATAAGTCCAAGTCCAATTAAAGAAGTCGTCATATATCTCGTCACAAACTGGGTTACTGGCTGCAGAATTTTTACCGGCAAATATAAACTTTTGCTTCTGTGATCTCTTTGAAGGTAGATCTTTAATGCGACATGCGCGTGATTTTAGATTAAACACAATTGCGTCATATACCCTAGTATCGTGGAATAGTGTTCTGTTTAACGTCATATAGCAGTTGATGTATGAACACTTGTGGGATATAAAATACTTTTGCCCCTCACTAGGAATGCCTTGAATCGGAGTCCAAATAAGGATGTGCTTTAAGTCTGAAAGAAAACGGTCGTATTTACGATAAGTCTTGTTTTGAAACGGCTTTTGAGTTATGATTGAAATGATAATGATAATTGAGATGAGATGGGGATTAATTTTAAAGTATTTTCTGACGCGTGTCAGAATCATTTTGAGTTAGATATTATTCATCGGATTTTATATGTATTTTACTGCACTGGACTGTTTAGAGTATCACAAACTAGTACATTGTTGGTTGAACGAACGAAGGTTAAATTTCAACTGCAAGTGATCCCATTATCAAGTACAATTGTTTCGTGTTTGTTTTGGAGTGGTAAGTTTTGAAAATACAAACATTTTTTAGTTTTTGCACAACAAGAGACAGGTGTTTTTTCAAAGGCGTCTGTGTTTCGAAATTAGTAAACAGGTTGTGGTTTCATCAACAAAATGAGCCGGATTATTCATTCAATGTGCCGCTATTGATTTGATTTTCAGAATTCCTTATTGAGAAAGTAATATAAAGTAACATTGTATTGCTGATTGCAATCTAGCATACAATTAACAGGTTATTACAATGTGCCGCTATTGCAAAATATGTAATCGCCATTTAATCGTTTGATTGCTTATGATAGATACTGTACGTAATGGGTTATTTTATTAGCACTCTAATCCATATTATGCATTAGAGTCAAACACCCTATACCTAACTACAAGTAGATGGTATTACTTCAAAGCTAATCGCAACTCTTCTTCATACCATCATCGGAACATATTTCCCTCGCAGTTACACCAACAAGTAGGTGGAATTACTTCAAAGCTAATCGCAACTCTTCTTCATCCATCATCGGAACATATTTCCCTCGCAGTTACACCAACATTCTCGATAAATCTCGATTTAATCCCGATTATACGAAAAACGGTACCCAACACGCATTGTCACGAAAATGGGAAAATCTAATTTTGATTTGGCGACAAAATGATTTCAGCCTCGCATTTTTTTTTTGTTAAATGACGACGATTTTCCGTTTAGGTGCTTACTGCTATTGTGTACATGATGTGGGTCCATGACAGAATATTTTTTTTTGTTGAAAAGAGGCACGATTGCGTTTGTAAAAAGAAATCAACTTGATGGATGTCCCGGAACATATTTCTGTTGTGGTGTATGAATAAAATGGTACTGAATTTTGGCATTTATTCCGTATAAAACTTTAACGGCGAACAATCATACTAGTAAACTCAAATCTGACGTAAAGTGACAATGGCCATAGTCAAGATAAGTAGGTATAAGATACCTACTAAAAAGCGAGTGATAAGCAGTTGTAAAAACGTAAAAACTCATCACATCAAGAAACAGCACCTTTGTGCGCCCTTAGATAGTATTCTAGTATTCAAGTAAGTATGTATCGTTATCGTAATATTTATCGTTGTGTACTTATGTAGGTCAACCTTTTATAAAATTATCCTCTCCATCCTAGGTTTGCTGGAAGAGATCTCTTTTTAGAGATAAGCTCGCCTTTGTATTATGTTTTCTGTGCAATAAAGTATAAAGTATGTATTGCAATAAACAAACATGTCATAGAGGTGTTATAATAAAAAAATAACAGTATCAACGTAATTTTACCCTATTGGGTATAGCAAGATTGCAGTTGCATTCTGTCACAAAGCATTACATAGATGTATCTCAAAACAAAGACAATAATTCCCACTAAGGATCTAACTTAGATTGCAATAACTTTAAAAATACATAGAGGTAAAATAACATTTCTAAATTATATTATAATTCAATAATACACCTGGCTTACCTTAAATAACTAGCTCTCATAAGAGTAATATTCATGCATGTCATAGGGAGTCATTTCAATCAAATATAATTTTAGTTTATTTAGGAACATAGAGCCTGTCAATATCATTTGGGGGATAGCTTGCTCTATGATAGAGCTGCACTATCTGCTATAAGTAGGTACATAGTTTTGTGCAGACTTATTCAGCAGTTCGACTGTTACGTCCGGTTTCCTGGGAGCTTAATAATGACTACGATCAAATTAAACTATGATTAAGCACGATTATTGACGATTCGGATTGATGAAACAGATTAATGAATACCTTTCAAAAACCTTAATCCTTTTACCTAGTTTCTCTCCTCATCAGCAGGCACCGCCTGTATCGCAATGAGAGAAGAAGCGCACTTGTTCCGAGATTTAATACTGATTATATGACTAGACATTGTTCGAGCCTGTTTAGTATTCCGCGGGCAGCGGTGATTTTCCAATGAGCGCGCTCTCCGAATGCAAAGACGGGCGGGCCCGATGTCTTCACAGCCGCGAGTAACACGGGGATGTGGGGGTATTCTGTAATGGTCGCTGTACAATCCTGACGCCGATTTACATTGCGGACAGACAGACAGACAGACACACGTAATCCTGTAAGGGTTCCTTTTTTTCCCTTCAAGGGTCGGAAAAGACAGCGTTTAAGATTACGTCATTTGGTTAGTATTTCAAAGAAATCAGGAACTTCGTCTTTTGGATAGTTCCTAAAAAGTATCTCTTTTGGCTAGGAGTAAACGTAAAATAGCGTGTTGTATTATTCCTCCGTCGCAGAATTGCCCCGCCACGGAGGTACGAGTATCGTCTCGCTAATGAGATTCTTTGGGCCACGGTTTGCATTTCAGATCAGAGTCGTCGCAGCTGTCTTGGTGACTACTCACTATACAGAGACTACGGACTTTATGCATGGCGCTCTGACTCTAAACTTTGCTCTCCATGTACACTTACAGTCAGCATCAGACAGATGTATTTGAGCACGCAAGCTACTAAAACAGATAAACACCAACATCCCAAACAACCAGAAATAACTACACATAAGCATGAAGATAAGATAAAAGTATGTCTTCTTTGGAACTATCAAATGCAAATATTTCTCGTAAGTTGACATAAATACTTGCTTGTGACGTCATAATATTTTAAACTTATCATAATTACACTTCGATCAAAATTGACAGAACAACAGAAACACTCTTTATAAAATATAATTGCCCATTTGCACGATTTTGATATGCCCAGTTCTTAAGCAACTACTAAATTCTACTAAAATTCTATTACCTCAAAGCCGGAATTTTTATTTACAACGCAAACAACCAATTTCTCGTGCTAGGTCAGATACCGCAGCAGCACTGTAGCCCGGCGACTCGCTAGGCTACAAACCACAAGCCTAGTGTAGGCTACTTATTTCCGCAGATTATGGCCGGGAAGAGATTTGGTCGGTCTGATACTTGCTAGAGGGATTTAGTTTCAATTTTCGCGTTTGTTCCTGTAAGCTCTTTCAGGGAATCGCTGGGAATCTTGAAGACTAATCCTTTCTTTATAGTATTATGAAGGAAATGGCTGAACGGTCGAATGCACAACTGCTGCCTAGATTAAATAATAAAAGCTACTTATGACGGCGAATGAAGCCATAACAGCCTATTGTAAATCCAAGCTATGCGACATATTAAAGGAGTACTTGATTTTGTCAACAACCGCCATAGTAATAATAGTATGTATATATAAAATTTTAGTCGTATGTTACTATGATTTCATTTTATTTGGCATAAATTTCTACGGTCTCCTGACGTGGCCTTTAGCTTGTTGACCAATAGGTGTCAGCTTCCAATCGCTAACGTAAAAGCGAAATTTGATTATTTTTGCTAAGAATCAAATAGGGTCTTTCTCAAGAATTAACGATAACATCTCTGTGTGTCATTCATCTGCTGTCATTTTACATACAAATATTAATGATTTATCTGTAAAATAGGGCTTATCGAGACTGCATAAGACAGACCCTAACTGTCCCAGAATATACAAAGTTTAATGAAACTTAAGTACCTATATCATGAATTCATGAAATTGTGCTAATAAATTGATGCCTTGAATGGCTCAGAAAGGTCGGGTCGGGTATAAAAGTCCGAATGGCAATAATATCATACAAAAACCTCATTTAAATAGAGATACGAATAGAAAAGAATAAATTGGCGAAAGAAAACGATGTTACAATATCCCTGAATATGTAAGGAGCGCATACAAGAAATCTTTTTATTGAAAACTAGCTGGGCCCATTTCCATTATGTATTAGTCGCTGGGGACACGTTTACACTTCACTCGGCTTACGACATTGCACAGGTTTTCGAATGGAAATTAATAGTAATGTGTGCTGAAAAGTTGTATACCTGATTAAAAGTTTGAGGTGCATCGTTTTGTTATTGATTTTTATAAATGGTATGATTCACAGTGTTAGGGATATTATGGATGATTCCATGTAACAGATAAAATTCAAAATTGTGAAAACATTATCCATTTGCTCATAGGTTTCATGACCCTCTATAGATAGGATAGGACCTAGTCTTTCGACGTCGGAACAAAGTGGTTTACATTAAAGTTTTGATATCATAAGGAGTGACTAAAGTGCTCTTATGCTGGTTTGTCAATTCCCTAAAGAGACAAGAAGACTTTAGGTGTCACTCAAGTTCGCAGTTGCGCATTTGATCCTAGTACCAATACCGCCACCCAAATAAAACATACAAATAGCCAATTCAAGAAACCCTGACTCAACAAAAACCGTATCGCGCGTACTATTGGCAACGTTGCCTGCGAAGGCAATAATGTGAACATATCTGCAATATTCAGTTTTTGCCAGTCTAGCCTACCCCCCGGGGAGCCACTGGCTATGACACATGAAGGGACGAATGGGACCCTTGAATACATTTCCTCCGATATGAGACTGAGGCTTTTTGTCGCCATACGGAACTGGGACTTTTTTTAGGGTTCATAAATTGTGTAAGAGGTCGTTCGAGTGAAATAGTGTTGTAATATTTGAATGGGTTTGTTTGATTTGATGGCTGTTCTTGTCGTTCTGTTTTTACATGTTATTGGATTTGTTAATAAGAATTGTTATGTACCTACTTTAAAGTATTCAGTACATTTTATTGCCATAAATGTCATGTTACAAGGTCTTTATGTATGTTCCTACACATTCATGATTTACTTCTGCTACTGTTGTCGGGTACACTTCGGATACAGTTAAGGCCTGTTTCAAAAAGTCCTTGTAATCTCTATGTGACAGATTATATTTACATTCCTACATAATTGACTGTCAATTTCTCACGCTAGGTGGCGCATAGTCGCGTAAGCACGTACCTTATTATTACACAAGAACTATCAAATTGTATGAAATCCTGCGCTTGAAAGCGTAAACAATAGGTTAACGAATCGCCATCTGCGTTTAGCTTTCAGTTTTCCTCTTAACTTATGATTCTCTGTGGGGAGGCAGTTTCTTTCGTCCGAAGGGAATCCTGGAGCCTACAGCCCTTTACGACCTTCCCGGGTAGTTGTTTTGTTTGTTTTCAAAAGTTCTTTATTTATCAATAAACAAGCTACATTGTAAATGCCTAGTGTAATTATTTAATCCTAGGTAGTACGTACTTTATTACACATTATGTTTTTCAGGTATTTAGAAAAATAAACCTATAGAAACCTTAACACATAAAATAAATTTGAGCACCAGAAAAGAAAAATGGCATAGTTCAGATTATGAATAATAACAAGGATTGTGTTTGCTTTTGGAGTAGCTTACACTAACGACATAATGGTTTGGTTTCCCGGGTAGTGCTTACAAGCAAATCAACACGTTTTATTAATTTCGATTTGTTGATGTTTCAGTAACAAAATACAGGTTCCCTATAATTCTCGAAAAAAAAACATGTCCAAAATACAATGAAATCTACAAAACACATGACATTGGCGACAGTAACCTAAGTCGTTGGAAGTGGACTGTGCTATAGCAGAATATAATACGTTTCCCAAACGGAGTGGCAGAGTCTTTTCACCCAAATAAATAAGTGATTTAAGCCCAAGAGCCCAAGCCCATCGATCAGTAATCAAGTATTCCCACTAACGAATCGCTCGCTGGCTTACAGCGACTATCCATCAGTGCGGGGGCAACTTGTCAGATTGGAGGCCGATCGCTCAATCCAGCCATTACTACGCGGCTATCCGTCAATGTGGGCCTGTGCCCGCCGGCGGGGACGGCACGGGCTGGGGGAAGAGGTCAGGAGAATTATCATCATCACACCAAATCCTATTCCAGACACAAAGATAGATGATGGTGGGACGCCCGCTGAACACAGGCGGGTGATCGGTCGGTATTGTGATTATTTCACCTGACTCCTGGTGTTTGAGCGCTGGTTACTGTTGGTTATGGGTTGGATATGGGAAACACAAGGGATAGCGTATTTTAGGAAACACATAGCGATAGTGTAGGTATCTGTTTAATTTTGCTGATTTTGGCTTGTCAGCGATTTTACATATCATATCAGTCACTGACACAACATACTTCAATAGAGCAAACAGCAGTTTTGGGTGGTTTTGGCTCGTCTCAAGTGGTGAATTTTTAAAGTGTAATGTCCAAGTCTGTGTTCAGGCCGTATGTAACTGTCTAGTCTTCTTCTTCTTCTTTTTATTAATGGCGTCCTAACCTCTTTTGAGGTTAATTTTGCCAGTGTCAAGTGGTCAGGTTCTCATTTGAGAACCTGGAAATTATAATGTCTCGAGATGATTTGATGACTATGATGATGATGATGATTTGTCGCTCGTTAGCACTACCCGGGAAGGACGTGAAGGGCTGTGGATTCCAAGTAATTCCTTCGGACGTGAGCGACTGCCTCCCCAACTGTCTAGTCAGCAGGAACAATTAGGCATCGCAAAAGCATTCGTATTTGAAATGTCAGTGACTAGCGACAGTACAATAACATAGGGTTAATTTCTTCGGAACTCGAGCACTTTTTCGCGCTGTCAAATATTCCTGCTTGAGGCTGCATACGCGGTTCTCTGCAGACAATGGAAACGCGTCGCCATGTTAAGGCGGCTCCCAGATGAAGATAGATCGTATGGAGTGCAGACGCGTGGTCACCCTGTCTGTACGAGCTCCGGAGTAGTGGCTGAGGTAGGGGAGATGTCAGTGAAAGTATATGTAAACTTGCTAGGTAGACGAGACCTTGATGATTATTATAGCGGTACATAACTGGTTGGTTGCTAGAAGGGCAGTAGCGGGGAGGATGTCAAATACGAGAAATTCTATAAATGTCACCTCAACACTAAGCGGGTGAGGAGGTTTGAAAGCATGCGCTGTTGTGTCAGTGTGGCGGCTATTTGACCAATATTTGACAATCAGCATTGATGTCCACCCCGCCCGCCCCATCACCCCGCTTCCAACCCGCCGGTGATATACCGAAGCCTTAAATAGTCCTTCACTTATTTCATTCCACAGAAACCGGTATCTAAGTAGTAAATAGACACAACACACCGGTATCTAAGTAGTAAATAGTAAATAGACAAAAGCCTTCGACACTGTATCAATACCCCTATTAATAAATAAATTAAGTTCTGCCGGTATAAGAGGACTTGCCCTAGACATCTTCAGAGACTATCTCACCAATCGTACTCAGAGAGTAAAAATAGAGAATCACCTGAGTGATGACATTGCTTTGTCTTATGGTGTCCCCCAGGGAAGTATCTTGGGCCCCACACTATTCCTTTTATACATTAACGATCTGTGCAAACTTTCCATACCCAACTGCAACATCGTCACTTACGCCGATGATACTGCTCTCCTAGTTGAGGGTCCAACTTGGGACATAGCCAGGTTACACGCGGAGGCATCTCTCGAGGTAGTCATGAAATGGCTCGTCGCTAACCTTCTCACTCTAAATGTTGACAAAACTATGTACCTCACTTTTTCACAAACCTCCTCGGGGAAACCACCTCAAGGTTCATTTAATGTTAGAGCACACATTAAATGCAACATTAGCGATTTTAGTCACCTAAACTGTTCTTGCCCTACGCTCAACAGAGTGGATAAAGTAAAATACTTAGGGGTAATAATAGATGATACTCTATCATGGAAGCCACATATAATTAATTTAACAAGTCGCATCAGAAAGCTCATTTACATCTTCAAAATGCTTAGACCGTCAGCAGACGAGAGTGTTTTGTATACAGTGTATAATGCTCTGGGCCAAACAATTATATCCTATTGCATAGCAGCTTGGGGTGGCGCACCAAAGACACTAATTATAAAATTGGAAAGGGCTCAAAGAGCTGTCCTTAAAGTACTTAAGAGTAAGCCTTTCAGATACCCCACTGAATTACTCTACACTGAGTGCAAAGTACTCTCGGTAAGGCAATTGTTCATCCAACAATCTATTCTGAGAACACACACAAGACACCCATATGATCCTTTGCTACTCCTAAAGCGGAGAAAAGACAGAGTGTTCGAGATAGAAAACTGTAAAACTGCTCATGCTCAAAGGCAGCTTTATATCACTGGGCCTCGTCTCTACAACAAAATTAGCAGGGACATCGAGCTTTATCACCTACCCAAAACCGTCTGCAAACCATTAATTAAAAAATGACTGTTGAGGCTCTCCTACGGAGACACAGAGAAGCTTCTTGACATTTCAAATTAGGATACCACATAATTTTCTGGATTCCCCCTCCTTTCCTTCACCAACTACACATGCACAACACACACAAATTAACATACACACACTACACTCTACATTTACGCTCTACACTCTCATTACACTACACACTCTCTACATACTCGTAATAATAACAATTAGTTTTATTATTATTATATTTTTATTTTATTTTTTCTGTAGATTTATCTCTTTTAATTACCTAGATAAAGCTTAAAATTGTTAAGTACCTAATTTTGTACAAAATAAAATATGTACCCACTGGGAAGTAACTGTCTCCCATGATACAGGTTTTTCCTACTTTGGGAGGCAGGGACCTTAATCATGTAAACCCTGTTATTTTGAACAATAAATTATTATTCTTATTATTCTTATTCTAATTGTTGCCCGTATTCTCTCGCACTATACTAAGTGATCGATGGTCCAGAGAAGGAATAGTTGTTATCCCTTTTGTTAGTGTTTTTCGGAGCAGTGATTTGAGGGGAATGAGTGTGGGGAAACAGGATAAGTTTTCCCTGCTTTACTATAGGTACTAGTTACTTATAAATAATACATACACACTATAATGAAGTTTGATAGTTTCCCCGTATGGGAAAAGACGAGATGCTTTAATGTTTGGTTTGTATTTGTTTTCGTTTTTCTTAATACCTTGAGTATGAAGACGTGAGTAGTGAAAACGTATGTCATTGTTCGAACGACACAGAGTATACGCATGCTACGAGTCATGCGTAGTAAAAACGCTACGGGGCGGCGTGCTACGGCGTAGCGAAGTTCCAAACAAAGCTTTTTTAAATTTCGCTGTAGAGATCTATAATCTTATTTTATATTGCATGTAAGTATTCGAAATAAATCTCTATTGAGTACTCATCTGAAGTGGATCCTAAAGTCAGAGCTCAAGTTGAATGCAAAGGTATTTCAAGTCCGTGAACATTACAGATTTGGTACGGAGAAACTGTGGCTTGCCCAAAACTGAAGTCTTCGGCACACATTCTAACATAACAGTTATGTTTTATCATGTGTTCTAAAACTTTGTGTCAACTTATATGGCAATAAATTTTCAATATCGTCTCTATACAGTAGTATAGTGCCATAATATTTTATCCGATTGGTTTCTATTCAAATAGGAAAGTGTTTGTGGAAGTCGGTTGTTTTAAGTTTTACTTTTTGTTTCAATTATTAGCGATTCAAATCCGATACAGGGATAGATCACCATGGCAACCATTTTTAATACAATAATCTATAGTAAGTTTTATTTTAGCGATACCAAGAGTTGTTTTAAGACGGTCATAGATATGGTCGCAAATGAAAAACATTTTTCGTCCCCCAGTACATTGCCCCGATCAGCTGATTTCAAGTTACTATGGGAGACCCAAATTTTTTTTCGTTTGCGACCAAAGCTTTCATAGGGAAAGTTGTTCACAATGATTGGTACTATCATACCCCGAAATATGGTCAGCTAATTAAATGTCACCCTGTATTTTCGGAATTAGGTATCTAATCAGCACTAATTAGGTTCAGCATTGGTTGAAGATTGGAGTACGATTCAGTTTAGTTAGGTACCCAGGCTGAATCGCCAATATGGTTGTGGTAGCCCCTGGTTAGCTCAGAAGGATGTTATAATTTCCGCGCATAGTTCCCGCCGACGCTGCCAAGTATTTAAACATTGTGTGCGTAAGTGATTTATGCGAAATAGTTGCAGTGCAGATACTGCTGCTACATGCAGAATGGAGAATGGAATTACTGTCTAAACGTGGTCATAACTGCGTATATACCACCTTATATAGAAAAAGGTGTGATGCTATATTGTTTTTGCTTTTCTAGATTCTGAAGACGTCCGTGAGCTAGTGGGTTAAACGCTTGCTTCTCACGCAGGAGATGCAGGTTCGAATCCCGGTCCGCTGTACCAATGAGATGATTAATTTATCGGACTTTCCGTGTTTCGGATGACACGCTGTAGGTCCGGTTACTAAAACTACTCGGTAGTATGTACGCAGTCTTAAAACCCCTCCACCAACCCGTTCTGAGCCATGGAGGTGGAATAAGGCTCAAACATACTCGTATCCGGGTAAACGCCTTGTGATGAAGATGAGATGGGAATGCAGGCGGGTTGCTACTCTTGTTGTCAAACTTTTGACGGTTTTGTGATATGATATTACACTGTTCAAAGTTCAAAATAGGTGTATGACATTGTACAGACAGCATCAGATTGTGCGCAAACATAGTCAATCTACATATTATAAAAAACCTGAAATAAGTCCACATCAACATCTTATTCAAATGGCTGACATAATGTAGCCAAGTTAACGACGAATGCTCAATTTGCAAGTAGAGCATCCTTAATAATTTTATGTGTAACGGCAAATGGCTTGCCCCATTTATCGCGTCAGCTATATGAGAACAACGCGGTGCCCGCATTCTCAGATTCCATGGGGTGTATTCTAATAACTTGGAGGCGATATTATCTCAATCCTATCTCAAATGCAACTGAGATTGGAAATTCCCAATCACGCATAAAAAGAGTATACTTACTTATTATTTCTTCGTACAAACTGAGAGGCCAAAACGAATGCAGAAAATAGATTGAGTCAAGCGAGAGTCGGATTCACACACGAAGGGATTCGTACCATCGATCGCGATGCATCGTCGTACTTACAAGAAAAAATCTTGAAAGGAGTCGATTTAAACTTAACAAATCAGTTTTATAGTTAACGTGGACCAAAGAAGAGAGTCTGATTACTATACTATTTTGCTACATCTTTCTTTCTGTTATAATTTTATTGTTACATTATAACAAGGCTAGAAAAAATATCCCATTCGAAATGTATATTCAGTATTTAGTAGATTTTATTGCCATAAACGTTTCTTGCTGCGTGTTACCCGAAATAAGCGCTTGTTTTACAAGGACTTAAGTTTCCGTGAAATTGGATCAGCCTTGTATGGCTGAACCAATTTCACGGAAACTTAAGTGGAAATAATACGAGAATTAGAGCCCGACTGAGGTATTCAGTAAATCCCATCGGAATGTCCGCGATTGCGGCGCGGCGGCGGCGGCGGCGGCGGCTTTAATTGATTTACACTTTCCATTCTATTTCAGAATCTTTACGGCGCATACGATACATAGGTACATACACATAGCGTCACGATACATAACACATAGCGTCACGCCTTTTCCCAAATAGGGTAGCAAAGATACAGTAGTGCCCACTTTTAGGCAGTTATTCCGGTTCATGACGCAGTATGGAGATTGAAGGTTTCTTCACGATGTTTCCTTCACTTTCAAAGTAAAGTCTCTCATTGGCACCTACATATTCAGCACCGGAATTCAAACCCGTGCATCTTTTGCGTGACGACCGTGAAACCACAAAACCATAGAGGTTCAAACAAAAACTGACTAGCGCCAAGCTTTTTCTGATACGGGGTGGCGAGGCACACTAATGACCACGTGAGTCACAGATTTTTCTGTTAAAGGTCGTCGAGACTGACTAAAAGTGGGCAGAGTTGTGCCTCTGCCACTCCGTATTGGAAAAGGCGTAACGATATAATTTAAACAATAAATAAACATTTACATAAGGGTACATTGCTTCCGGCTCCACACTTGGATACCCTGTGGTGGCAAACAGCGACATCACAAACAAGCAAATATCCAAGACCTGGGGATTTATTTTTTTGTTTTATTTATCCCCTGGAATCGAACTGAGGACCTCTCGCGTGGTAGACAGAGTCAAAACCGCTGCGCCACAGAAGTCCTCATATGACAATATGATATGATATGATCGTCGAGGTCGGTCTATTAAGTATGCTTCCAGCGGAATGTTGGGCCGCGGAGCAGGTTTTGCACATTTTTCCTCATAAAAGATAAGTTGCTCTCCCAACTTGAGTGATCTTCGCGAGGTTATACCTAATTTTACGGCCCAAGTTTTCTAACACCTCGCTCTTAGTTGCCACCTTGCGCGAATACAGGGTGTTGGGCATTTCAATGGTATTCTAGTTTTGGTAGTCTCAACTGTGCAATTGTGCTTGTGCCACCCCGAATGGGAAATGTCGTGACGGTATGTGGTTATTTTTAACTAGTTAGTATATTAATATATCACACATCAACGCATTATTTTAATCGTGTTCGAGTACAAAGTGAGCGTCGAAGTATCTACCCAATTTCACTTCTTACGTCATCTCATGCTTTTCCTGTCAACTCGCTCCCGCGCTCGCTAATGTAAATTCGAATTAGTTTTTAGAATGCCATCATTCAAGAAACACACAGCGGATTTAGATGAAGTTTAAAATGAGGTCTTACAGAATCACACTGAAAGTAGACTGACTGATAGACATTTTTTTTTGTATTTTATGGCCTGGTTGCAGAGACCTTTGAGCCACGTCTTTATTTAGGAGTTTTTAGTAGGTATTTACAAAGTTAGGTCCAATCATTTATATTAAATTATAATTTTTGCACTGTGTTTTTGATGTATTTATATAACGGTTTATAAAATGTAAGCTTGTCTCGATTCGGAGTGATTGAACTATTTAACTTATTTAACTTTTATTTAATTTATTAGGTCGTCTTGTAACATCGTGCAACAAATCTATGAATGGAAATTTCGCCCACTCCTAGTTCTTCGAAACTTGGTAGGTTAATGTGTGATTCAGATGACAATGAAATAATATGATGAGCCGAATATGACCAATGAGCTGCTCCGATGATGGAGCTCGAAGGTAGGAGAGGGAAATCTAGCAAGCTTACTTTCAAACTCATCGAGTTTGGGCTCATTCGATTCGTCGTGACAAATCCTACTCATATCGCCTTATCGATGTTCTCATCATCATCTTGTGATGAAGCTGGGAGTGGTACTTGTAAACCTATCGAATGTGGGACTTCGTTCCTTCCTGTGGAAACAAAATTAAGGTGGGAAATAGAAGTGTGACAGTTGTTTGTGCCTCTGCCAACCCGTGTGACGCTATGTTATGTTATGAACTATCAAAATTAGAACATCCTTGTAAGACTCGGTTCGATACCTATAGGTGTGATAATGTACCAAGTTATTAGGGTTCCTCGGGCGCGGGTCACTTCATAACTCGTGATTTGGTTCCGTTAACGGCACTTGTTCGATGCGCGCCTCCTGAAATATGGAGGGAAAGTATGCTTCAGCGAGATACGATTATGGGTCAAGTTTAAAATATTAATTAAACACATTTTGTGGCTTGACATAGTTGATAGCGAGTCTAATAATACCGGCTTTTTATTGAAAATGGAAAACCGGAATAGTTATCTGTTTTTAGTCAATTAATGGTAGAAATTGATTTCTGTACCTTAGTCTCCAGGATACCCCCAATTCGGCTAGCACGAAACTAAATAAAAGCAAATAAAAAACTTATCAATTAGTGGTCAGGGACACACAAATCACACAACACGATATTACTTTTAGATTAGCCGCCAGAGAGTGGCAGAACGTCAACTCAGAAAAGGATTAACTCGAAGTTAGACCCAAAGCTGCGAGCGTTCACGGAATTGTGGCGTAAATGGCACATTGTAGTGGGGCTAATGGAATAGAAGAAAAAATAAACGGCCAAGTGCGAATAGGACTCGCGGACCAAGGGTTCCGATCACACTTGGAGATTGTTACCTCATTAACAGTACGCTTAGCATAACACTTTTTACTCTCTCTCTCTCGATGTCGAGAGACATCGTCCATCTCCCTCTCCCGCATCACGTTGAGAGCGAGAGATGTCGAGACATCTCGGGCTCGACAGAGAAAATTACATTTGTGCATAGACACGACAAGGACCTTTCTCGAGCGTGGCATACTAAGCGCACTGGTGTAATTAGGTTTCTATATGGGATTTCTGTTCTGAAATAAAGATTAAATATTATTATTATTAAAACATAAGTACCTGCACAGGTCAACCACATAACCCTCCCTTTGGCTTTGCAAAGTAGTCCGGTAAGAATGAAGAAACAAAATTATTGTTCTTGAAGAGAATTCAGAAACATTTTTGCATTCACTAGCAGAGGCTAATTATAATTACATTTCAGCTCGGTTTCAGTCACAGACATATTTCTTTCCGCAGTGACTTGCAGCGGCTTGTTTCTCTCAGCTAATTAAAGATTTCAAGGCCCCAATTCTAGTAATTTTTCAGAAAGTATTATTTTCAGTCGATTATTTAGATTTACAGCTTAATTCACAATTCAATTACAATATTGTGATAAATATACAAATGAAAATTGTTAAAATTTAGAAAGTTATAAAATAACAAGTGAGGGCGGAAAATGCACTAAACTAAAAATTTATTTATTTATTTATTTATTGATCTTAAAAAATCCACAGCTAATACAGATGTGTAAGACAAGGAAAAAAATCTTAACTTTAGCCAATAACGGATTTACATTTTTTATGTTAAAATATTATAAGACAGACGTACTTAGCAGTTATACTTACAAACAAAAATTATAACAAAAGCTAGTTACAGCTAGTAACTAGTGTTGATTTAAGTTTATGTATTTATTAAAATTGATGAGTTGAGATGCGGTGTGTCGGTTGTGTAAGTAGTGTAGGTTGTATGTGTTGTGTGGTGGTGTGTGTGTAAGTGTACCTGCTTAGCCCTACGACGAACGGTGGTCTTGGGATCGGGACTGTGTATATTGAATTGCCACTAAGCAGGGTGAGTATTGAGTATAGTTAAGTAGGTTATATTCCTAAGGCACGGCAGATACATCATCAATGTATCTGTCTGTCATAATAATTCAAATAGTAATAATAATAATAATATTTCAAATAACGTTTTTCTTAAAAACCTGTTTAGCGGTGTTAAAAATATCTAGGTCTTTTTCTTTAGAAAGCTTGTTGTAATTTAAATGACACCTATTCATGACAGAGTTTTGTGCATAGTTAGAACGAGATAGGGGGACATGGAAGAGAGGAGTGTGCCTGGTTCTTTTATTCGGAACGTTTAACCGAAGTGCTAAGGAGATTAATTCAGGACAGTTCAGCCTTCCATTACAGAGGTCATGAAGGAACAGCATATCCAAGAGACATCGCCTGTCCTCGAGTGTTTGCAGTTTATGCTGTTTCAACGAAGTTTTGTAGTCCTTCAAAGCGGAGTGGTAGCCAGTGCGGTAACTGAGATGTTTAATTAATTTGCGTTGTATTGTTTCAATTGACTTAATGTGGCATATATATTGGGGTCGCCAGATAGGGCTACAGTATTCCAGAACACTGCGCACGTACGAGTAGTAGAGAACCTTTATGCAGTCAGGGTCAGTGAATGCCTGGCTCGTTCGAAGGACAAACCCCAGGTTCTTATAGGCCTTGTCTATAGCAGCGTCTATATGTTGAGAGAATGTGAGCTTCGAATCGAGTAAAACTCCTAGATCTCTTATTGTTTTAACTTTCTCGACTGGCATGTTGTTAATTTGGTAGGTGTAAAATATTGGCTTAGTTTTCCTGGTAAAGCTCAGGTGATTACATTTAGTCACATTAACACTTATCCTATTTACCGTATAATAGACACCTAGCCTACAAAGATCTTCCTGTAGAAGTTCACAATCGGAAGTTGAATTTATCTTTTTGTACACTTTTTTGTCATCGGCGTATAAAAGAAACTTCGAGTGGATAAAACAACCGCTTATGTCGTATAAGAAAGCAATGTAGAGGAGCGGTCCCAGTAGCGATCCCTGTGGCACACCTGATGGGACAGCGATGAACTCGGAGCGGTGTCCCGCCACGACAACTGCTTGGCTTCTGTTTTTTATGTATGACTCAAGCCATCTGAGTAGATCCCCTCTTATCCCCAGCTCACGCAATTTACGCAGTAATATGAAATGATCTACACGGTCGAAAGCTTTCTCGAAATCCGTGTAGATCACATCTACCTGCCCTCCCTTGTCCATGCCAGTAAGCACATCATCTGTAAAAATTGCTTAGTTTGTCACAGTAGAGCGCCCTTTAAAGAAACCGTGCTGTTCGGTCGGTATGTTTATTGAAACAATAGGATAAATGTGTTCATGTGCGACCTTTTCCATAATTTTGCCAAAAACATTTAATATAGAGATGGGTCTGTAATGTTCTATATTAGCTTTAGTCCCTTTTTTATGTATAGGTATGATGTGTGCTGTCTTCCATGCCGTTGGGTAAATACCATGGTTAAACGAGCGGTTAAAAAGTATGGACAAAGGTAATGCTAGGGTTTTGGCACAGTTGCGAACAAAAACAGATGGAATGAAAAAAAGGCCACTAAGCCCTCTAAACGTCATCTTAGTTGTTGATAACAACTAAAATGACGTGGGGCCAATTCTTTAGGGCTCACTCACTAAAATTACTTGACAATATTAGCTCCGACGTTCTTATGTGGTTGCCATAGATTCCATTTTCGAACTCACATTTGAATTAGTTCATCAGTACATTAAAATAATTCAAAAGTGAGTTCCAAATGGAATCTATGGCGACCGCATAAGAACTGTCGGCTTTAATGTTGTCAAGTAATTTTAGTTAGTGTTACCTAAAGAATCGGCCACAATATGACGTTTAGATACCTATGTAAGTTGCCTTTTTAGTTTAGTGCATTTTCCTTCCAAATATAGCCCTGATAGTAACCGATACACACAACCCTTGGTGGTCTAGTGGTTTTCACGTTGGCCTAGAACTCAGGTGATGCAGATTCGAATCCAGTGCTGACCTCTAGATAAGTTGTTGATACGCCAACCTGCACGTAGCGTGATAGATTAGATAGATAGATAGATAGATAAATCATTTATTCAAAGGACATGGTACACACACACATAAATTAATAACAAAAAAATCAATTTAAATAGACAGCACTTAATAGCACGCACTATGCAATTAACGATTAGGGCTCAATCTTACTCGTAAGCACGTTACCCTCGGTGGGGACATTGATAGCCCATGTGTTTATGTTACCGTTGGAGTGCAATAACTAGGCATTGTGCACATTACCTGGTACAACTCGTTAAAGCACGCAATTTTACCTAAAATTGCAAATTTTCGCACTTCACCTATGTAATGTGCACATTAACGGATTGTACACCGTTAAAATGCACAAGACGTGAGAAAAACACTTTCATCGCGTTTTATTTGCATACGCTTCGCTGCGCTCTGCTCCACTCGCTCCGGTTTTGCTTCTTCTAAGTTCCAACCTAACCTAACACAATTGAAACTTAGCCACAATAACCTATTCTAACCGAAGGTGTTTCAATAGAAATATTGACCTAAGAAATTGGTTTCTTATTGGATTTATTACTTCAAAGAAAGACAGTAGGTAGTTTCATTCAAGTTAGAATCTGTTTTATGCACTTTACCGTATGCTTGGTCGTTATTGTGCACATTAGTGCACCTAGTGAAACAATTTTGCCCACTTTAACGGACTCAGCCGGGTAATGTGGACATTACCTTGTTAATGTGCACTCTAACGGTAACATATACATGTCAGAAATAAAATGTTATTGACTAGCAGAATAAGCGCTCTGTGTAAAAGAGAAGACGGTTCGAAAAGTTTTGTCGTGACGGAACCCTCTCGATGTTTGTCAGCGCGTAATGAGTTAAACTAAAGGAGTACGTAGCATTTCTATTGAGAGAAACTTGCAGCAAACTAGAGTTTCTTTTAAAACTTTACGTACTTCAAAACATTTTATAAATGAAGCAGGGATTTTCGGAACAAATATTTGTTTTTACGTTGTGGGTGAGATCTCCAGATATTTAAACTAAAGTTTATTTCTATTCTGTAGCCGCATGATGTGTGAAAGACGTACTCATTGAATTTAAAGTCGTTCGAAACGATTCTTTGATTTCTGATTTTAAAAGAATTTGTTCCATTTCTAACGATACACTATAATATATTACGGTACAAGCAAAACGGGAAAAGGATACAATGTCTATGTATGTATTATCATCATTAGCCAAAGCATACAAATACTGCTAATACTAGTGCATACTTGTCCTGAAAATACACAAAAGATATGATAAAATAAGGTAGAGTCGTACACAAATTGGGATATTTGAAATACATTGTATGGTATACCCATACAAAATACATACCCAAAACACACAATATGAAGTTTAGCCCGAACTTAGACTTATATATAACTTTATCTAAGTAATATTCATAGAAGAAAATGTTTTAGTACACTTGATAAACGATAGGACAATTTTATTGCAGTTTCTTTTTTTTTATTATTATTTTAATTGCAACAAAGTCACATAGCATAACCAGCAAGAGACGCCACCTTATTTGTTTTGACCATGAACTAATAAGGCCTTCTGGGCAAAAAGCCCGCGAAAAACGTCGCGTTGCATTGGTGCATTCTCCCGCCAACTGCATGTTCCAGATAGTGACCTGTCACAATCGGAACAGTCAGAAAACGAAAATATTGATACCAGAGACGGGAATGAAAAAAAATGCACAAAACTACTTGGTTCAAATATTTTAAATTTAACAAATGGAGGTAACCATCTTAATTAATTACATTTACATCACATAAACCACGGAGGTTTGTGCGTGTTGATGGCATTCATGCGAGCAGGGTACAGTAATTGTTAAATATACGTGGGTACACGCGGAATTGGGCACATCATGATGTGCCCAATTCTAAGATCGGCCACCGACATACAGTTATTTTGAATGTACAGAAATAGCTGGCGCAGTATCAGTTGAAACTACAAATTCAGTCTCTGAAATAATTAAAGGTCGTATTTAATTTATTTACATAGTTGTAATCAGTCGGTAAACAGGGGCCGGTGATTCACAAGTCAAACACGACATTCTGCGTCCTTGGTGGCACCATTGCTGTTCGAGTTTCAAAAGAGACTCGGGCTTCAGACCGATAGGTTTTTTTTTTTTCATATTCATATTCTTTATGGCACAAAAAGTAATTTTCATTTCATCTCTCATACTACATCGGCTACCTTTATCGCGAACTGCAAAAGGGAAGTTGTCAAATATTGCTCTGCTTTATTTGGATATGGTAGAGTTTCTTATACGGAAGTTCTGACGTTGATGGAAAACATCGTGATAAAACCTTCATTACTCCATAGCTTTGGCATCGAGCTAGTAGCCCGTATCACACAAAATAGAGTATTTAATGGCTAAAAGTGTCCAAAGCTGTGCCTCTGCTACCCCGTATGGGAAGAGACGTGACGCTAATGTTATTAAACTCCCGAAGAAAAAAGATTAGGTTATTACATTTGCACTATGATAGCAACGTGGTTTATCCAAATAACCAATAATTAGCAACAAACCTAACTGACTCGATGGCCACAACGAGAACTAAAGTCGTCAGAATGAATGTCTTCTAGATATCCTGGGAAAATGTAACAGCGACGTCACAAATCAACATCCAAGACCCGAAAAAAAATGTTTTCATCCCCGACTGGTAATCGAACCCGGGATTTCTTGCTTTTTAGACAGAACCCCGACCGCTACACCAAGTTCTTCAAGTTTCATAACTTTTTGATTTCATGCAGGTATAGACGGAAGCGTCCATGGCCGAGTGGCGTCCGCGCAGGGAGCACTTATCTAGGGTCTCGCTGTCCGCGCAACGAAAACAATCGTGTGGTTACAGCAACATCTGGCTAAGACGGGTATTTGATGGGTGACAGGTTTCAATGTGGCATTTGTTTCGGATGACACTAAGTTTTAGTTCCCTGCTACTATCGCTACTCGGTGGTAGTAGTCGTAAAGCGGTGTTAGAGGCCCTACTAGGGTATTTCTGTCAGTCGGGTTGGCCACTAGCCCGTCACCACTCCACCAACCCGCACTGAGCCAGCGTGGTGGAGTATGGCTCAGTCGTACCTATCCGGACATAATGAGATAAATTTACTTAAAGGCGATCCAAGGATTTCTCTTTCCTTGAAAACTGTAAAAACTAAATATTCCAAGCAAACTTACAGCGAGAAGCCGACTGTAATCAAACTGCAGTGAATAAGTTGAGATTTGCTTTTTTTTTACTGCAATCATAAAACTCCATTCAGGCTTGGGAGGTAATTTTCTTCTCGCTTTGAACAAACTTTTTAGTCCGCGGAAGTAAATATGAAAATATTATCAAGATGGTCTTACCGAGGTAAGCGAGAGGTGGTAATAGGAGAGAATTGAGTAGATTTCTGCGATTATATCTGTCGGCAGCCGATAGTAGAATCAGGCACATCACGATGTGCCGTCATGTGCCCCGCCATTTCATGATATGCCCAAGCAATTACTGGGCACGTCATGATGTGGCGGGTTTTAACGAAAACATGTATTTTTAAAAGCATTTTTATTCAGCACTACGTGATGTTTTTTGTGTTATACATGTCAAACGAAGACGAAGACTATTCGTCTTCACCTAAGCTACCGTAGTGTTTCACTTTAGTCTTCACCTAAGCTACCGCAGTGTTTACCTGAAGAGATTTTATCGTTTCATGATATTTCACGTTTGGGCACTTCATGATGTGCCCAATTCTACGATCGGCCGCCGACATATCGATAAATCCAAAAGGGCCTGTATTCCGGTAGCGCCACCGCTCAGTGACTCCGAATTGACGCAACGCTGAACTTTAGAGTATACCATTATCTCGAGTTTGGAGTAAATAAATCTTAGGCTATTAATGGTACAAATAGATGAATTAATTACCAACTATCTTAATTTCTACCTTTAGTTGTCTATAGTGCCGTTCTCTCATTCCTCAGATAGCGTTTATCTGTCCGTTTATCTGGGGCAAAGTTCAAAGTTCAAATTTTTTATTGACCATAAACTTACTTAGTCAACGTCAATATAATATTAATATTTTTGTATACTACCGCCCGTTCGGAAGTTGTGGGCTTAGAAATGGAGCAAAGAAGGGCAAGAAACTCCCCCGTACCTCTTTTAAAATATCAGAGCCTTAGTGATTGCCTAGCATCTAGTTGATAGATAGCCCGGGCTTTTGACATTTCACACCTACAAAAAGTGTCAAAAAAAGTTATCTGACTGTTTATCCGTCTCTTGAGAGACCCGGGCTAAAGAAAGAAACTCCAGAGCCAGATAGTGGACATCTTAAGTTAATCGTCATCGCCGCGTCATGTCACTGAGCGGTCAGATGGTTATAGAATTGGGCCCCAGATATTGTGACGTTTTTGCATTCGTTCGTTCATTAAAGTTTAACGAGATTTCATGAAACAGGCTCTAGGACAATGTGTACAAACAGTTATCGACAAACTAGATTACCCGTCAGCCTCAATCCACTGCAACCCGAGTTACCAACTGGACATCAACAACTTCTATTACACCAACAATGGCGGCCAAACTTTTACCGAAACACAAAAGAAAGTAAACAGGAATCGAGTTGAGCTAGTGCGAAGTTAGACTAAGGGATCACGTGGTTTCAGGATGGGGGTGCGCGGCTAACTAATATAACTAAGTTGGCAACTAAGTCCAACTTACTTGCTATTTATCTAATTTCGGTGTGGACGACGCTTTGTTTTGGAGGACGAGCGGTGGCCGGAAAAACTAATTTCGGTGCTGGTTATCTTGTATCACTCGGCAGGTGTGTTTGCGTTTTGTTACGAATACACGGATTTTCAGGATAAGGCCCGTGCACCTCGGTGGGGACATTTCATTTCATTTGATTTAATTTATACTTTATTGCACAAAAACATTAAAAAAAACGCGTAACATTTACAAAAAGGTATGTACAAAGGCGAGCTTATCTCTAAAAAGAGATTTCTTCCAGCAAACCTAGGCATGACAGGAAAAAAACAGATAAAGAGATGGAAGTCAGAGCACAATAAATGACTAAATAAATATACATTATGGGGCAAAATTTACTTCACTTATTTTTACCTTTGGTTAATTGGGTTTTACGTGGTAGCTGAGGCGATAGGCTAGCCGCCTGTCATCGAAATATAATATTTAATATCATTTAAACGAGGGTGCAAGCGGCGCAACTGTGTCTATGCCACCCCGTATTTTTTTAATGAATTGTTGATGTTTCACAGCATGTAGCACAATGAGATTTTTTTAAATATAAACAGGTAACGAGTTACGAAACAAATCCATTAGAAAATTACGATCGGGATTTAAAGACAATAATAGCATTGATTTTACATTTATACATATAGTATGGGAACAGGCGTGACGCTATGATATGTTAGTTTTATTCTATGTAATTCACAATAAATACCTTTAGGTAGATAGAACTAGTGGCTCTGTGAGCTGTAGACCTCGCGAGTATGTCGGTGGGAAAGCTGAACTGCTAACACACATAAAAAAAATAACCCAAATAATTTTCTTTCAATAACACATACAAACTTATGAATGTACCTGGTTACGTACATGCAGTATGAAAGTAGCCGCACCAATAACTTTGTAAACTACATTTCGCGATCTTTAATACAACCTATTGACTTTTTACTAAAATTATATAGTCTGTTTTACTCTCATGGTCTTTACGAATCCAACGACACCTCATTTGTTAATATCCATCGAGCCGTTTGGGTTGTAGCGATTTTTTTACATTTTAAAACCCCATATCTCCGCCATTTTGAAAAAAATCTAAAAACTGGCTCGAGTAAAAAATTCTATTTATTTTTCCAACCTGCTCACAAAATTTCACGAGAATCGGTTCATGAATGCGACCTGTAGAGGAGAACAACCGGACATACGAAAGCATTTTTGCCCAAACCTGAAACGGAGACGCTTCGCTCGCTCGGTCAATCAAGTGAAAGTTCTCCTTTCACTTCAAGAAAACCAGATTCCAGTTACGAAACCTTTTAGTATCTAGTTTCGTGTAGAAAATATGGTATTTCTTGCCATTGATGAAATATGTAGATCGCGACCTTATGTAATCGTATTGTAGCCTTTCCAATCCGACACATTTTAATAATATCGAAAATCGTTAGTCACAATACTCGATACTCAAATCAAAATCGCAGACAGTACTAACTGTATTAATAACAAAGGGATTATTCGACGATTTGCATCGAGTGCGGGGGCCACCGGACGGACGGACGGACGGACGGGCGGCTATTTACATGTCAAAACCGCCCGACCGTTTGTACGTACGGCCGAGTACCCGCGGATTGTCGGTGTTAAATATTAATAGGATATTGCGAGAGGGGATTTTAGGATTGGACGTGTTAATAAATAGGTGTGGAGGTAACACAGTGGAACAAATACTAATGGAAGATAGAGTTGCGATTTAGTTTAGTTAATAATCTTCTGGATAAATGGACTTTATGGATAGGTACTTAGAGATACTTTGTTTTTGGCTGCTCACAAGATCTAACGTCACACACCTTGGCGTTACAGACCTGCCAACTTAACTGTGAATGGACGAGTGTCGCTAATGGCTTTCTACAGTCTTCACAAACGAAAAGGCCCGTTTTGACAGTTCACGCCCATGAAGTTTTAACCCCTAATGCGTAGGTAATAAAAGCCAACTGTTGCGTACAAGCAAAGCGTACAAGTTGCACCTAAAAACCGCTTCTATTACCTACGCGTTAGGGGTTAAAACTTCATGGGCGTGAACTGTCAAAACGGGCCTTTTGTTTTGTGAAGACTGTAGTATGCCATATTTGGCTATTTTTTGGTCCGTTCATAGAATGGCGTTTCAAAGATGGCGGTTGTAGTTCTGATTTTTGACATTTGACAGATAACTTGGTAGGTCTGTACGCTCATTATTACTCCGAGGGGCTTATATCACAGTTCACAGATCATCGTGTGACTTAAATGAGTTCAACTGAAGGCGGTAGCGGGGCGGGCGTTAAATACAATAGACTCTATAGAGCTTGTAACACCAAGCGTTTCTTATTTATACTATGCCAAGCGGCCGGAGAGGACAGAAAGCGGGACCGCGCTGTTGTGTCAGTGTGACGGCCATTTGGCAACATTGACAACCGCCCCGCTACCGCCCTGCTATCGCCCCGCTCCCGACCCGCCGATGGTGCGCCGAAGTTGTGCATTCGGGCTTAACTAACAAAACGTGAGCGAAGCTACTACCAATATCCAGCGAGGGTCTCGAAAGACAAACAACGAAGTGGTGTACTGAAGTTAATCTATAGGAGCTTAGCGAACTCGGGCCTCGAATTAAAAAGGTTGGAAGGAATTAAAGGTGGCTTGCTTGCTCCTACCTACAACCCTATAAATAATACAGATGTATCATGTAATAATATTTAAGGCATGTTTCAAGAGGGCAAGATAGATCATAACGATGTAATGTTAAATTACCATAGAATGCTGTCAGAGCTTTTAACCTCTTGTAACAGGTCAAAAATGTGTGGTAAGTAGAAAAGTGGTAGAGTAGTGTGTGGTAAGTAGAAAAGTGGTAGAGTAGTGTGTGGTAAGTAGAAAAGTGGTAGAGTAGTGTGTGGTAAGTGGTAAACGGGTCGATTTCACGCCTCACCAATGACATCTCATTCTTGAGATGAATCTTATTCGTGTGACACCGAATATTCGTGAAATCGACCCTCGTAGAAGATTCGTAACGCTTGCAACGCTATTTGCAGCGTGCGAACACCGTTCGTCTCACTCGTGTGATGAAATCGACCCAAACATCCTTTAAAAAAGTACATTAAACAGCCATTTTCCAATTGAATTGAATTATGTCGCTGGGAATTGAATTCAATTCTTAATATTAAAACGTATAAACCATCCATAAGTATTACTATGTATGACACAAATGGGGAATTTCAATAACATTACCCGCCCTACATTAGCAGTCTGCAGATTCCCGCGAAAATGCCACGTCTCGTCACATCACAACCCTTGCAGCGTTACATGATTATGTATCTTAAAAGCGTGTCACTCCGGCACTATTTGTCATACTCTAAGTGGTTTCTCTAGTACGAGCAGTAGAGTGAGCGAGGATATGCACAATCACCGTCGAATAGGTTAAAGTAATGCCTATACTAGACGAAAATATGTTTAAGTCACAAACATGAATAGTACATATAAATCGATGGTTTTAGTTGATAGAATAATCGAGGTGGATTAGTTGAAGTACAGTGCAATATCCAGCCTCCTAACAACATGTAATTTGTTTGCTATAATCTCTTAGCAAAACGTATTACAGCGTTATTTATTTTCCCAAAAAGGATGGATGCAGCATTTAATACTCCATTTTTGCCCGTTAATATGCCTCTAAAATGAGTGAAGAATAGTTTTCTGACCGGGAATAGGATACCAACCATAGGATGCTGCGTAGCCACGGGTACACAAAATTATTTATTTCACCAGAAAGTAAACAGTAAAACACATTGTAACACTGGTTAATGGTTAGCATCGGTTCTGAATCCGAACCTCCGCGAGAAGCAAGCATGAAACCGACTAAACTATAACAAATTAAACATTTAAAAATACATAAAAAAACAGGCATTTCAACTAAAGACTAACGAACCCACAGACGTCGTCGGCCCCTCACATCAAGGTTAGAAGATGTGTTCCGAATGTCTGCGGATTGAACAGTAGGGTGGAGCGAATTTCCACTTTTTCACAAAATGGATAACTAAGGGGTCACAAAAGATGCGTATTAAAATAATAAGCACGAAAAAAATACATAAAAAAATATTTAAGACTTCCTTTTACCCCCGCCAAATATTTAAAGATTTCAAGTTTGTATGAAAAATAAATAAAAAATATACTTTTTTTACCATTTTTTTTACAACTTTTGAACGTGTTTTGTATTACAGATACATGAAAAAATATCAGTTTTTTGATATTTCCAACGCCTATATTTTATTTTATTTTTTTTTCCCTCATAAACTGCAGTTGACACCATAATTGCGAATTTGGAGGGGAAAAAATTTAAATTAAATATTTTCGTTTGAAATATCAAAAATCCAATATTTTATCGGTAATCTGTATTGCAAATCACGTACAAAACTTGTAAAAAAAATGGTTTTTTTTTTCTTTATTTTTTTTTCTTCATACAAACATGAAAACTTTAAATATTTGGCGGGGGTAAAAGGAAGTCTTAAATATTTTTTTATTTATTTTTTTCGTGCTTATTATTTTAATACGCATCTTTTGTGACCCCTTAGTTATCCATTTTGTGAAAAAGTGGAAATTCGCTCCACCCTATTGAACAGTCCAGCCTCCCAGCAATATGGGCACGATGTAAATTCACGTCATATCAAGAAATCAAATAGTCTAGTAAACATGTGAATGATGGTCGGTATTGTTCCTTCACCAACCGTTGTAGGGTAACAAAAGCCTTGATTTATACAGGCCGGTCCTCGTTCGTACACGGCTAGTGAATGGCCGGCTCAGTGAGATAGGTCAGAACCACCCTGTAGTGTTTGTTCGCTTGAATTATTGTAATTGCTGCTATCGATGTCGGACACGGTTGCTGGTATACCCTGTATATGAGGACATTTGTATCTAGGGTACTGTAAATTGTACTAATCATAAGATCCTACTGATCACAAACGTTTAAGAATAGTTAAAGTATGCAAATAGAGATATTGTGACATCTTCTGACATTGATGTGACGTATGCCTGTTTCCCATACGGGGTGGCAGAGACATTCATGACGTAAAGCCAGTTATTCAATACTCAAATCTTGCGGGGCAGTGGGCTTGGCCATTGGCCGGAATGATGATATAAAACCATAGATGAAAATTGTAATTTTCATATGGCAATGTCTATTATTGTCTATCTATTGTCAGCTGTCAAATGGTCGTCGCGTCATAGAATGCGTTCACGCAGGCTGTGTCGCCCACCTTTCACAGCCATAGAAAAGGGTGACACAAACGAAATGAATGGACTTTTAGAATTTCTCCAGTGTTGCACACATTATTTTTTTATTTACCCATTTTTCATCAGATTCCCGTATGCCATACTCTGTTTACAACTCTAATCTCTGAGTAACGAAACTCAGTTCATAGTTTCCTGAAGTCGCTGGCAGCTGGCACGACGCCAGCAGATAACAGAAAACTTATGTATTCTCGTGTCGTCGTTTAGTGGACTTTTTCGAACTTCATAGCTCTACCCAGAAAATTTCGTGACACGGGATTTACGATCTTATTGAAATTATACGAAAAAAACCGCTGACGACCTGTGGTGTTCCGACGTCGCTTTGTATCGCAAGCAAAAGGTCCCGGGTTCGAATCCCGGCTGGGTAGGAAGAAAAAGTTGACCCAGGTCTTGTATGTTTACATGTTTGTGATGTCGCTATTTATGGTTTCCACAACACAGAATTATCTTAGTATGGGGCCAGAAGCAATGTATGTGCCTGTTTGTAAATGCTGTTATTATTAAAAAGAAAATATTAACATGTATTTCACTTAAATTTCTTCTGGTCTCACACTAGGATACCGTATGTCGTGGAAACCAGAAAGAGCTACGTCACACAAAAATGTTTAAACTTCCTAGACCTGCCCCCCAGCCGCGCAACAGCTGTCGGCATCGGCATCGTGTTTAAACGCGCAAGAATGAACTTTATCATTATGACGATACGGCAAGTCAAACACCAAGCCGATGCCGACAGCGGCTGCGCGGTAGGGCACCTGGGTTTTACGAAAACTCTTACATTTACGTTTCATTATAACACAGTTTTTTGCCGTATCGAGAGGATTTCACTCCGAGTATCTAAAACGGTTATTTTACATTTAACACTCCCTTATCATATCTGCTTCGCCATTTCGAGTCGACTAGCTGTTCGTATCTTCACACTCGCACGGCGGAGGCGCGGATGCGGAAAATATGCATTACATTTAATTTTACATGTTATGGCTTAGCTGCTTAAATGTAGTGTAATGTACAAAGGTTTTTATGAGTCAGTCATATTGTCAAACTAACTTTTACTCGGTATTAATTATCAAGTAAGTGCAACGTTTGTCTCTGAATTGACCATACCCATTGACTAACAATACTTTAATAGTGTCTTTTAGTTTACTGTCTAATTCAAAATGATTCAAATAATTCAAACAATACCTTCATCACGTCTCGGCACAGCTATTCAACTCTTCTATTTATTGTCATTTGCATACAGACCGCCGAGCGCAGCGGACGCAAGCCAAACACGCTCGGACAAAAACATTTTCATATTTAATTTTCTGTTTAGTTAAATTGCCTACGTACTCGTAACGTATCTCGCTTTCTGTCCGGCGTGTTTTATGCTTAATTTTGACTTTGCAGATTTATTTCACCCCAATCTCAGCTCTGTTATTCACTATTACATTTTTGCTGCCGTCGGAATGCTATGCTAGAATCTGGCTAATTTGCAACAATAACTGTATGTTTGTTGACCTAACACTGCCATTGCGCTTTTGTTTATGCATTGTTCATTCTCACAATTTTTGTATAAGCATATTTGTATGCATATTTGCTTAGACCGCCGCCGCTCAGTCTATTCAGTGTAAATGCCTGGAGCATCCCGGTAACATGTCCAAGTTCTTGAAAATTATAATTAACACAGTTCATTTTGCACTGATCTACCAGTTAGTCAGATATTTGTGTTGTGAAATTACCGAGGAGATAGTAGAAATAGACTATGTTATCCAAACGCCACTATCGTCAAGAAGAATGGATCATGAAATTAAGAAATCTAAACTTAATTCTACATATCTTAAACTCAAACTCTTGCAGTATAAAAGGCCGGAACGTTTGCCTACTGACCTCAAATACATATTGAAATACACAAAAGCGTTTGCTCATTTCACATCTTCAATATATGCGGATGGTCAAGAGGCCTTTATCAGTAATAATTGCTTACATATAAATTGCCATATGTCCAACGACGCAAGATTTCTCGGGGACATAAAACACTTCGACGCAATACTTTTCGACGTCGAGAATGATTGGGACTCGCAGCCCATCTTCCGAGCGGACCACCAGCTCTATGTCTTCACTGCATCAGAATCCGCAGCCAACTACCCAATGTGTGATCCAAAACTCGACAACTACTACAACCTGACTTGGACTTACAAGCTAGACTCTGATATTCGCTGGACCTACCTCAGCATTTTGGATAAGAAAGGTAACACAGTTGGACCGAAGATTGACATGGAGTGGATTAAAGATATGGAACCTGTGACAACTAACGTGACAAAGATTTTGAACCAGAAAACCAAAGGTGTTGCTTGGTTCGTCTCTCACTGTAATTCAAGAAATGACAGGGAAAAGGTTGCTGAACGTTTGATAGATGCTTTGAAACCTTTTAATATCACTGTGGATATTTTCGGCCGATGTGGCAACTTAACCTGTCCGAGGGACCGTATCGAGGAATGTCTCAAGGCATTGAGGAATGATTACCATTTTTACTTGGCATTTGAGAACTCTATGAGTGAAGACTATGTGACAGAGAAGATTCTATATCCATTGCAATATGACACAGTGCCGGTGGTTTTTGGTGGAGCAGATTATTCGAGGTAATACCATCGCGCTGCTGTGAAAGCTTTTCCATAAATAAAAGATTTTTTTGATAAAATTTATGTCTAAATTGTTTTTAAGTTTCTTTTATCAGATTATACAAAGATACGAGCATATTGTTTAACATTTTGTATTCTTGCCAATGACTATCTGTGAAACGCCTTTGCTCGTGAAGGATAGCATGCTTTTCTGTAAGTAAGTAAGTTTTTAATGGATATTGAAAGTCTCGTTTCAGGTTCCTTCCACCGAACTCGTACTTAAACGCTGTCACACAGAGCGCGTCCCACATCGCTTCAGAGATCAACAGAGCGATGACTAATCGAAGCGTTTATTATGATTATTTCAGGTACTTTGTTAAATCTACTTTTTGCTACCATTACTCCATAGCTGCAGCGATGGGCTAGGCCACACGAAATGGACTGTTGTATGGCATTATAAATAAAATATTGATCTTAGCTCTGATTGTTGTGTCAGACAGGTCACAATGACGGTTTCGCCTGCTTATCAAATCTGTAATATTTAATTTAATAATATCTCTCAGAACGAAGAGCATTTTATGAAAACGGGCCTACATGACTGTGCCACTGCCATATCCTAGTCCCCGTCTGGATTCGAACTTCACACACGCTGGCCATGGAATGATAATACCATCTGACAACGCCCAAACGCCAAAAGAGATAGATAGATAGATAGATAAATCATTTATTCAAAGGACATGGTACACACACATAAATTAATAACAAAAAAAAACAATTTAAATAGACGGCACATAATAGCACGCACTATGCAATTAACAGTAGTTACCTACAGCTGTGTGGTTATGTGACTGTACCACGGCAGTGAAATGGCCCTGACTCAGCAATGTCACAGACGAATCTGTGACGCTGGTATTCTGCCAGGGCCAAAGCGGACGCACAACAGTGGCTCAAGTACTTACACAATTTAATTTATATAAGTAATTACATAAGAAAAACAAAATTAAATAATGAAATTAGTTATGTTATTAATGGAATTGAAAATTGAAATAATTGGTATCAGAAATTTAATTGGAATTGAATTGGCAATAAAAAGAAAAAAAAATGTATTGTACATAGTCTGGTCATAAGTTTTGTCACATATGGAAAGTTAAATAAATGACACAATGAGTTACGCACTACAACCATTTATATATCAAATGAAAGGGTACAAAATACAGATTTAAACCACACTAAAATTATTCAAAATGTCCTCCTCTGGCTTCGATACAAGCCTTCGATCTGCTAGGCCAGTCATCAATCGAAATACGCACGACATTCATGTCAATATCGGCGACTGCTTTAATCAGAGATGCTTTAAGTGACTCCAAATTGCGATGGGGTTTAGTGCAGACCTTCTCCTCTAGGTGCTGCCATATTTTATAATCCAAAGGATTCAAGTCTGGACTGGAGGAGGGCCAATCCTCGTGCCTGATAAAGACGATTCCATGGGTCGTGAGCCAGTTTTGGGTACTTTTCGCCTTATGGGCCGGTGCAGAATCCTGCTGGAAAACCCAGTGCCTATTTTTGAACATTGTTTGTGAAAGAGGTTCCACAATGTTTGTTAGGACTGTGTTTTGATATACGAGGGCACTGGTTTTCACTCCTTTTTCACAAAAAAACACCTTTGTTGGACCCAAATAGGAGACCCCAAGCCAAACCATGAATGCCGAATGGTGATGGCCACGCTGAACACGTGGCACACGTTTGCTCGCTTCTTCACTAGACTGTGCATACACTTTATCATTTTGTTTGTTGTAACTCTCCTCAACATTAAAAATTTTTTCGTCCGAAAAAAGTATTTCGCGGTATTTTTTACCTGCGTACCGCCTTAACAAAACCCGGCATCTTTCGAGTCTGATTTTCTTCAGCCGTGCGTTAAGAAGATGTGCTGTTCTTTTTCTGTAAGCACGCAGTCCTAGGTCTTCATTCAATACTCTTTTAACAGTGGTTCTGCTTAGTCCCATCTGCAGAGCCAACATTTTTTGCTTGCGGACAGGATTTCGTTGGATTCGCGCCTTCACTGCTTTGATGACCGCTGGAGTCCGAACAGTACGAGGTCGACCGCTTCTTTGTTTATCATCTAAACTTGAATCTTCCCTGAATCGTTTGATAGTACGATAAATGAATCTCAGTGGAATTTTCAAATTTTTCAGCAGTTTAAAAATCACTGTTGGTGCGTGGCCGCAACGATGCAATGCAATTATTGCGACTCTGTCTTCTTTGCGCGTCCACTCCATATTGGAAAATGAAGAATATTCCAGAAAACCTGTATTTTTATTTTCTTGAAATATTCAAATTTCGAATTCCCATAACTTTTTTTGTGGCCTCTATTCTAAATTCGAAATTTTACCCATGTGACAGAACTTATGGCCCGACTATGTATTTATTATCTAACATATTGAAAATGGATTATAATGGTGATATCGGCTGATCATGATGAAGATGATTACATAATACAACAGTGCGTAACGTCTTATCCCCTAGGGGGTTGCACATGCACGGTTGCGCCACTTTGGGCCAGCTATTAATTACTAAATTTTGCAAGACAGTTGGTTTGTCCACCGCAGCCATGATACCAAAACTCTGTTGACCTCCCAGGTGGCAGAACTACTACGAGTACTCATCGTCCCCCCAAGTTGCAGACGTCTGCCGTCTCTGTGAGCAGCTGAACAAGAAGGACAGACATACCATCCATGACTTCAGGACCTGGTGGAACCCCAGCTTCAAGAGTATCTGCAGAGAGAGTGGTCTCAGAGTGGAAGACGTTGAAAAGTTCTAAGTTTTTGGAAGAAATCTCGCTCCCTTCTGTGGGTACAATTTCTTTTCCGTCATAATGTGTCTGTCTGTATGGTAGTAACGATCAATATTCAATCTGTATACTGTATTGCACGAAACAATACATTTTACAGTGGGAAATAGAGAATACATGTATAAAGACGAGCTTATCTCTATCAACAGATTTCTTCAAGCTGACCTAGGATGGACAGGAAATTATGAGACAATATGTGTTACAATGTTGTGGTTTACGGATTATGTAGAGCAGGAATGACAATTCAAGTTGTAGAACGCTATACTATAAAGCAAGTCGGTTATAGGTGATGATGCTGACGAGATTTTGATTTTGTATAATAAAAGGGTACATGCAACAAGTAGAGTAAAGATCTATTTTAAGAAGCCTTCCACCAGGCTCGAGTTGAATAGTTTACTTATAAAATGAAAGGAGTAAATAAAAGTCAATTTATTTGACTATTTATTTATTGGATTTTCTCTTCAAAGAAATACTTCGCCCGTTGTCGGAGACGTTGTAAAGCAGACTGCAGAAAAATATGTAGCTGATATATATTTTCTTTATTTATACATTAAGATATACCTATACAGGGTGTAACTGATAGTGGCCATACATTTTAGAAAACAATTTAAAATAATTTCAAGAAGATTGTAAGAACATTGCAACATCGCAGATTAGAAAAAATAAGTTTCCCTAGTGATATTAGTAATTTTAATTGATTTAAACAACCCATGTTTCTGATACATTATGAACAGTTTACCTCGCTTTTGTGTGCTTAATTATTTCTAGTCCTGTGTAATCGTGTTTGTGCAATAAAGAAATAATTAATTCTGTTTTTCTAAAAGCAAATAACTCTTTTTATTAGTTCAGTTGGCTATGAGTTGGTTACAGTGCGGTCATAAATTATACTCCAATCGCAAATAAATGACAACGATACGTAGCACTGAATATACTCAGCTGATCAAATAAGATACATGTATCCACAGAATGCACAAAAGCAATTCTGATCCTAAAACACTAAACATATTATGAAATGAAAATTGTTAGTTGGTACTTAAAATCTTAAATAAATGTAGATGAAATCTCTCCACCAAGGGGCATAGAATACTCTCTTTAAGGGTATCTTCAAATTAAAGTTATCTGTTTGTGTCTGCTACACAAACAGTTAACTGTTTACTTGTAATAAGTGACCCAGACTTTAGCAACGATATATAAAATATCTTTTCACCACTCCCGCACGAAAGAAGTGTCTTTCCTCTACGAAAACAGTGAGGAAAGTTAGTTTTTCCTCACTGTTTGAACAGTGAGGAAAGTAATGATCCCGTTCAGAAACTAACCTTGCCTGATTTTTATGTTAAGTTTTAAAGATATTTTAAAAAATAAATAATTTTATACTTAGAATAGAAATACTTATAAGTTAAGATGAATGTTTTTATTGGGTACATTTATCGTTGTTTTATTACTTTCAACTAGAAAAATTGCAATAATTTTACATTTCATTTTTAAATTATTTTCATAAATAACAGCTCTTTTTATTTTATAATAAAGAATTATTTTGATTTGCTTTGTGACTATTTAATTTATTTACCTATGGTGACTGAATACTTTCTTGCTGGGAGTGGTGAAAAGTTTTGTATGCAACATGTGAGCAAGTTCATTTGCTATTCGTTTTGTTGAGTCTTTCGCTTACTCAGGATTGAATTTTATAATCACTCGCTGCGCTCGTGATTCTATTTTTCAATCCTTCGTTCGCTCAAGACTCAAAATCAAAACCCATAGGAAAAACGAACTTTCCTCACTTGTTGGATAAATAACTATTCCTATTTCCATCCATGCCCTAAAAGGCCACGACTATAAAGTTAGGCAAAGGATTAATTAAACGCACATTTTATTCAACATAATCTCTCTTTTTGAATCCCTACATTTTGTCCGACTCTAACCTAGTATAAAGGTTAAATTAAACCGAAATTATATTTTTACACGGCGGCCATTCGCGGTACCTCTAACTAGTTAAGCTGGACTGAAGCAATCCTCTTAGAGGGTCGTTAAGGCTCTCATTATTCAAATCCAATTTATTCTCAGGATTGCGACGAAAAAGATAATTCCAATTAGGACTGCCTCATCATCACGAAAGGATCTTTTCAGCGCTAAATATTTTTACACTTTTACGCTGACACTGTGTCGAAGGCGTTTGAAGAAGGCAGCTGGAAAATAATTTGCATTTCGTTTGCAGGGGTTGCATTTAGTTTAGATGCCGCCATGTTTTATGTTTCATAACAGGCAATTATTATAATACGATGGTTCCCTGCCTACACTACGCTTTATACTATCAACATAATAAATTGAGACATTACTTAATGTATAGCGCCTTTTTTGCAATGCAATGTTAAATTATTATCAATGTTATATCTTCAAAAAAACCAATGCCTCAGGGGCCTAATGCTGCTCCGAGAATTTCATTACTATTTCATTACTATTCCATTGCAAACACCCAAAATGGCGTCATTTGGTATTCTCCTAAATTATTATCCTCCTTGATAAGTGAAATGCTCAGAGCAGAATTAGGCCCCAGGTGTAGAAAGCTTCTAAGTATACTTATGTACTTCTCAAGAATATGACCAGCAAAACCATTAAGTTTTCGATACAATTACCAAATTATGTTTTCCCATACTCTATAGTATGTACACTTTTTACATTCCCTCGAAAACTAATCCACTAAAATGTCGTTGAAAGACGTTTTCAGTCGAGACGACCCGATGGATTTTTTTCACTTCAGCAGTTAGAGACTAGAGAACCGAGAACCGGACAAAGGTGCACTAAACGTTTAACTTAGTTAAATGGGTTAATTCTAAACTTGTGTCAACTTCATACAAAGTATGGTACGGGGCCTTTGTTTTGGCACGTCTCGTCGTCGGTACGGGACCCGAGGTGCTAAGAGTATGATACTCGGCGTTTGACTTAGAGAGAAAGAGAGAGAGAGAGAGAGAGAGAGAGAAAGAGAGAGGAAGAGAGAAAGAGAGAGAGACGAGACCCGACAACGTGCCAAAACAAAGGTCCGTACTGTATGTAAATACGGCTCTATAATACTCGTATCTGGGTAAAGACGTGTGCCCCTCGGTGGGGACATTGAATTGATACTTTTATTTATTATATCACTCAAATTTTAATTCAGTGTGAACTCGCTTTCTAGCTATAAAGCTATATGTCTGCCAGATAACTTGGCAAGAGAGGTCAATGACATTGACAAGATGTATGCGATTTGACGTTTCAAAACTTTGACAGTGTGGCGACAAACGGTAAATCGTCGGTTTGCTGGAAGAAATCTCTTGTTAGAGATAAACTCGCCTTTGTACATTGGCTATCTATTATAAGTTTTCTGTATGTAATTTTTGTGTTAGTACAATAAAGATTACGAATTACGAATCGTTTAGCGGGTCAATTGGATTGGACCAGATTGGACCCTCCTCTTTATTTGGAAGATAGTGGCACAATTCTCTTGTGCCGTGTGCTCGATGCTTCCGTAAAATCGATTCAGATAGCACTGAGTCATCGGTCCGCCCGGCACGCCTTTTCTGTGTCCCCCGACTTCGATACTTTCCTAAACGATAGAATCGAAAAACCTTATACGTTATTCATTCTAGAAACGTCTTTATCGAACAATGCTTGAGTTTCTGTTTGTATACGTCGTTTGTGATAGTCTTTATGGTTACATACATAGCCTAGCTGGCCACATGTAATAACCGGCCAAGTGCGAGTCGGACTCGCGCAAGAAGGGTTCCATACCATTATCTATAAAATACCGTAAAAAAAAACACGTTGTATGGGAACCCCACCTAAATATTAATTTAATTTTAAAATTATTATTCATTTTTTAAGTAAATAATATACTCAATATTTTGTGAACATTTTAAGCGTCTACCTACTACGATTATCAATATCGAGCAAAAATGAGCAAAAAAATCACGTTTGTTGTATGGGAGCCCCCCTTAATATTAAATTTCTTTTGTTTTTTAGTATTTTTTGTTATAGCAGCAACAGAAATACATCATCTGTGAAAATTTCAACTGTCTAGCTACCACGGTTCATGATACAGCCTGGTGACAGACTGACAGACAGACGGACAGCGAAGTCCCGTTTGGCACCCTTCGGGTACGGAACCCTAGAAATACATTGATTATTTTTAGTTTACATAGCGCCACGCTTTTTCCATACGGGGTGGCAGAGGCTCAATGTGCCCACTTTTAGCCGGTTGAACCCTCCAGTTTACCTGACAGGGGGTAGCCGATCGCCGCAGCTATGGAGTAATGAAGGTTTACATTTATAGTCCAATTTTCGAGTAAGCATAAAATTCACGGGACCGTATTCTGCGAGCTATACCATGTGTCCGGGTCTCTCAAGAGATGGATAAACAGTCAGATAACTTTTTTTTTGACACTTTTTGTACGTGTGAAATATCAAAAGCCCCAGATAAACAGACAGATAAACGCTATCTGAGGAATGAGAGAACGCCACCTTAGTAATAAATAATAAAACATACCATACTTGAAGCACTGTAATACTTGAAGCACTGTAATACTTGAAGCACTGTAATACTTGAAGCACTGTAATACTTGAAGCACTGTAATACTTGAAGCACTGTAATACTTGAAGCACTGTAATACTTGAAGCACTGTAATACTTGAAGCACTGTAATACGATTTCGAGTAACTTTACAGTTTACACCAACTTTCGATTGAACTCTCATTATAGTAGTAATCTTATTTGATGTAGAGATCTACCTTCTTTCCTGCAATCCCGAGGTTTGCTAGAAGAAATCTCTTAATAGAGATAACCTCTCCTCGCCCGGTCCGTAAGATCTACTCTACCTTGCGACTGAAATGCAGATAAAAAGCGGGCGAGATCGCTCTGGGGATGAATATGGACTAAGACCATATTTCACATTACACCTTGGTAAGCTGCTAATGCTAGGCATTAAATGATGGCAACATTTGGTTTGTCAATCAAAACTCGCAGTGGTGCACTAATATGTCACTTAAGTTGCCATTATTTTTTGTCCAGAATATCTTGCCAAGGTGACATAGGAATTTTTTACCATTCAAATCAAATCAAATCAAATCAAATCATTTATTTGTGGAACATAGGTATGTTTTGTTGGTATACATTTAGGTGGTATTATTAATAAGTATGTCTCTCTATGTTTAGCCATGAGGCATACAAATATTTTACACATTTATGTAAAAGTTTTCAAAGTCAGATAAATGTTTAACGTCATTGATTAAATGGCGTGCCCAGAATCAACCTAAGTACCTTAAGTCACAAGTTTTTATCCAATAAGTATTCAGATATGGAGTAGTATATTTTATCAATCAGTAGCTTTCGCAGTTCTCTTTTAAATTGAAATGTGTTGTCTATATTACGAATTCTATCCGGTAAGTTATTAAAGATTTTGGGTGCCATGCCAAAAATACTATTTTTAAATAAAGCTGTTTGGTGTTGCGGCATACAAATTTTGTTGGGATGTCGTTTGCTTTGATATTTAGTGAACAGATGTGTGTTTGACTTTACAAACATTGCTACCTCAAGTATATATAAGGATGGGACTGTTAGTATATTGAGCCTCTTAAATTGTTGCTTAGCGCTATCCCTCCGACCAAGACCACATATGGCCCTGACACATCTTTTTTGTGCAATTAAAACAGAACCTTTGTCTACTGCGTTACCCCAAAAGATGATGCCAAATCTTAGTGTCGAGTCCACATAACCATTGTATGCCGTTAATACCGCTTCCTCCTTTACAGTTTTTGATAACTTGTATAGGGCATATGCAAACGTATATAGTTTTTTGCACACTGTTTCCACCTGTGTTTTCCACTTAAGATTATAGTCAATATGAATTCCCAAAAACTTTGTTACCTTAGTTTGTTCAATAGTTTCACCTGAATAGTTTATGTTGAAATTTTTAATTGTATTATTATTATTTTGAAAACTCATTATTTTTGTTTTATTAATGTTAACAACTAGATTATTTTGATTGAGCCAATTAATAATTTTATTTAGAGTGTTGTTAATTTCGTATTCAAATTCATTTGGATCTGCACATGGTATAATGACCGTGCTGTCGTCTGCAAATAACACCATTGAGTGGTTTATAATATTTGGTAAGTCGTTAATGTATGCTAAGAAGAGCAATGGACCCATCACACTACCTTGTGGTACTCCACGCTCTATCTCTCTAGCTTTTGATGTATATGTTTTTTCCAGTTTTGTTTTAGTGCAAATCCTATTTATCTGCGTCATTTGTTGTCTCTTATTTAGGTATGATTTTATTAGTTCTATTGCGTTACCCCTAATACCATAATTTAATAATTTACTGTTCGTGTTACATTCCGTGTATCGCGCGCTCGGAAATGCAGAACATGACAGGTAACAATAAATTGCAGTGGAAATAATAAAATCATCCGTAGATTTAATCGGAGAATTTATTAAATCAGTGAATTCATTCTGAATTACAAATAAGCATATTATTTGAGACATTATCCGCAAGGTCCGGCGCACTTCCAACATCCATTACATTGTGTGTAATTTGTACAAGCGACGTACGAATAACTTTGCGAGTGCTTTTTAGTCGTGTAACACCACTGCTGTTCATTGTTGAACAGAATAGCAAATCTGAAAGTACTGCAACCGGCCCAGCAATACCCTCGGTAACATCCATAGTTCTTGGCACATCCTAAAACATCTTTCTTAAATTTATCAATGAAATTTTTTCGGAACGTCACTTTTGTATGGCTTGAATATGGGAAAAGAATTTCGGCAATATCGTTTCGGGATACTTTTGTTTGGTAGCGTATGTCTGAGAGAGGGTATGACAGCGCAACGAAAGTTAAAAGTATCAGCAGTTTCATTCTAATTTTCCTACAAACAAACTGAAGTAGCTATGCTTGGCGCTGCAACATTTATGAGCGATACAATCCTCGCTCCACTCGAAATAAACGATTTCCCGCCTAGCAACTAACCGTTTCAAATGTGATAATCAAAGTTTAAATTGGATATTAAACGCAGGAAATATTCTTTGGCTATGATAATATTTCAATGGGTGAATAATGCTATCTAACTAGTGGCCCTGTGGACAGTAGACCTCGCGAACAGTAAATTACATTTTGCAATTTAAAATACAATCTATTGACTTTTCACGAAAATAGTTTTAGTCTATTTCACTCACTCTCATGGTCTCTACAGATCCTCTTTACTAATCCGTCTCCTACTTCGAGGAGTCCAAACATGGTATGTTTTGAAAATATTAAATGAAATGAATACCCGCCGCACCCTCATCAGAATAAAATGTCAACTGAAATAATAATCCCAGATTTGCATACTCACACCTGCTCGCACAACGTGTGAGGATTTAAAAAGAAAGATAGCCGGACAAATCTAGACATGATTTTGTTGGATAGGCTTTCCATAGAAAAAGTTGTCTGTCTTTGTTCTTTGTTGGTCGGATGACTTTACGGACTCTGATAGGACCTACCAGTAATAAAAAGAAACGGAACACTATTATAAAAGGTCTTCTAGTTGGGGTTCTTAGGGTTCCGTACCCGAAGGGTGCTAAACGGGACCCTATTACAAAGCCTCCACTGTCCATCATCCCACGAGCCATAATGGGTAAAGTGTTAAAAATTTCACAGAATGTGTAATCTGTGGCAACAGATAAGTAAAGTAAAAGTAAAAAGTGTTTATGGACTCATTTGTAATGGACGGTACATTTTGTCAATCTAAAGTTCTTATTTTCTAAATACACAATAAAAGATAATAGTCTGTTGACACCTAAACCATAGTATAAATAAGAAACCTATACTAGGTAAAACCTGTACTATAGGCATCAACAACCCCAGCGTTAAGTATAATATTAGTTTGAGAGACACATTTCTGTACCTGAAGTTAAATGATGGCGCAGCGGCATCTGTGGCGGCAGCTACAGCAACAAATAATGAACTACACGAAATAAAATAATAATATTAAGGTAAATCCCATACAAGAAACGTGTTTTCTTTGTACTTTTTCTTGTACGATGCTGTGAAACCCTTCGTGTGTTCGTGTGGGAGTCCGAGCCACACCGATTGACCGATTTTTTACTGAGATTTTTACTCTAAGCTCGAAAGTGACGTGTTCCAGTATAAAATCGATGGCTAGAGTAATAGCTAGAGTTCCCGAAACGGCGTCGAATAGCGCAAACACCGGCAACAGCACACATCTCGTATTAATGGGGTGCTCTCTGTTTTTGCAGTGTTACCGCGTACAGTTTGCGCGCGGACGTATCTATTCATCATTTAATTTACAACGGTCCATTGCGACGAGGTTGTTTGGTTGAATGTGGAACGCAGTATCTGGCCGAGAAAACTGTATATTTTTTAAAGTTTATTTTTCTTTCCGGGGGTGACGCTTAACCCCCTCACTCCGACGTCAATTGTTCTCCATAGTAAGTTTGTTCGGCCTATGTTCTTATACCATAATGTCGGCATGCCGATTAAGTTTTTAATCAACATAATTAAACTGTCACACCGTAAAAATACATACATATGCTCACGCCGAGTCACGCCTTTTTTCCCGGAAGAGGGGTGAAGAGACTACCACTTGCTACGATCCTGGCATGCAGCTCTAGCTTCCTCAACATTCACAAGTCTCATTATACATGCTCACCGGTTACGTGTCACCTACTAAAGAGCACTTTTTATTTTACTTTGGAATCGGTTGGCCGCTCGCTCGACCCAATGAAAATAATCATAATCATGTCCTTTGATCGGATGACCAACATTTTTCTCTCTTTCCCTTTGATCAAAAACATGATCCTAAATAACGAATAAACGAACGACCAATTAACGAATATGTTAGGTAGGTATATTATAATTAAAATAATCGGCCAAGTGCGTGTCGGACTCGCGCACGAAGGGTTCCGTACCATTATCTATAAAAACGGGAAAAAAATCATGTCTGTTGTATAGGAGCCCCTTTTAATATTTATTATGATCTGTTGTTTGTTTGTTGTTGTTTTATTATTTTTTATTATAGCTGCAACAAAAATACATCATCTGTGAAAATTTCAACTTTCTAGCTATCACGTTTCATGAATGAGATACAGCCTGGTGACAGACGGACAGACAGACAGACAGACAGAGGGACAGCGGAGGCTTAGTAATAGGGTCCCATTTGGCACCCTTCCGGTACGGAACCCTAAAAATAATCATCGTTAAGCATAGTAGCAGAGTCAAATCATTTGCCAAAAAAATAAATTCGACCGTCGTCGCGCCGCAACCTCGTTTCCCTCTCGGACAGAAGATGGTGGTGTTATCGAGTTTTTGTTTCAGCATGAATGTGCAAAATATTAGTCGGGAATTGATGGGTTGTTTTGATCTCTGTGTGCCCCGGTGTGAATGTCTGCGGACGAGTTGTTCATAACTGTTATTTGCGGTTTCAGTGCGCGACTTAGTTTTGTTTCTACACCAAGGGAAAAAGTTTATGGGAATGTTGCGAGTAACTTTTTAGTTGAGGTAGGTAAGTAGTTAAATTGTAACGTGCCCATTACATACAGAGTCACAAACGAATCCTCAACCAGTAGCGGCGTGCGAGACGTCCCATTATATTACACAGGAAGTGACCCAATGTAAACTTCGTATATTTTTGTATATATTTATTGCACATAAAAGACAAAAAACAGAAAATACAGAGAAGTAATTTACAAAGGTAAGCTTATCTCTAAAGAGAGATCTCTTCCAGCAAACCCAGGATGGACAGAGAAAAATAAAATACAAACTTGTTAGTTATTCGCGGCGTGGTCAAATTTACTAAGGCAGGATTCGACCAACAAAAAGTTATCCGGAGAATAACTATCCCGGGGATAACTTGTATAGTTTTCATAGACACCAGTGACACCTAGATCAGATCACCTCACCTCTGTGTCACTGGTGTCAATGAAAAATTACAAGTTATCCCCGGGATAGTTATTCTCCGTATAACTTTTTGTTGGTCGAATCCTGCCTTACTCTGTGAGCTAAGGGTTTTACTTTTATTCCGAATAGTATCAGCGTCATGTCCATGGTTAACATAAAGGGGAAGGTTGTCTTTGTCTATGGAACCTAATACCATTGTGGGACTAAGGTTCGACTGTCGACGTTGTCTGGTGGGGTCTTGTTGAACAGCTGTTTGTCTCGGGTCTAGTGACAACTTTTCTCAGGAATTTACATAGAGCCACATTATGTGGGGGGTACAGCCGGACATTATCTAACAGACGATTTGTAAAACTACTAATTTGAAGAAACGGGTGATGTTTAAATCATACCTCATATCATAATATCAGGTACAGTACGAGGCCATTGTTTTGGCACGTTGAGTCTCATCTCGCTCTCTCTCTCTCTCTCTCCCGCTAACTCAAACGTCGAGTATCATACTCTGGGCACCAAGGGTTCAGCCCCGAGACGTGCCAAAACAATGGCCTTGTACTGTACATACGAGAAGTGCAGAAAAATACATTGCATCTGGCGTCAGGCTATGATAGCCTGTGTCCTGAAAACCAGAAACAAAAACATATCAACATCCAAGACACAGAGATTTTTGACTTTCTTTCCGAAATTCGGAATCTCAACGACGTGTTTCGTTTCGGGCCATGGCTGATGGGTATCGGGATATCATGGGAAAGCTCTCACTAACGTTCATTTTCAGAGGTTAAAAACAGCCATAAGGTCCAACCAAAGGTCTTTTTGCCTTCCAGTACAGTCAAAGGCACTGTACCACCTCTATGAAATGATCCCGCCAACACCCGCCAGTCGGTTTACATTACAATGTCGGCGCTCTAAGTTATGCCACGTTATGCTCGTCGAATTATGTGCAGATTGATAAATATTCATAAAACTTGCCAAACACGGATTGTTGGTTTTGATTTATTCGCGCGTGACGGAACCGCGGTCCGGGTTACAAATACTAGCTTACGTCGAATAACTATAGCAAATGGGATACGAATTTAGAAGTATACTTCATACATTTATAGCTGTATGCAGGCACATAAACTGCGACGACGTGCGAACCAAAAACAGCGACGTAACACACATACATATAATATTTTGATTTATTCGCGCGTGACGGAACCGCGGTCCGGGTTACAAATACTAGCTTACGTCGAATAACTATAGCAAATGGGATACGAATTTAGAAGTATACTTCATACATTTATAGCTGTATGCAGGCACATAAACTGCGACGTGCGAACCAAAAACTGCGACGTAACACACATACATATAATATTTTGATTTATTCGCGCGTGACGGAACCGCGGTCCGGGTTACAAATACTAGCTTACGTCGAATAACTATAGCAAATGGGATACGAATTTAGAAGTATACTTCATACATTTATAGCTGTATGCAGGCACATAAACTGCGACGTGCGAACCAAAAACTGCGACGTAACACACATACATATAATATTTTGATTTATTCGCGCGTGACGGAACCGCGGTCCGGGTTACAAATACTAGCTTACGTCGAAAACTATAGCAAATGGGATACGAATTTAGAAGTATACTTCATATACATTTATAGCTGTATGCAGGCACATAAACTGCGACGTGCGAACCAAAAACTGCGACGTAACACACATACATATAATATTTTGATTTATTCGCGCGTGACGGAACCGCGGTCCGGGTTACAAATACTAGCTTACGTCGAAAACTATAGCAAATGGGATACGAATTTAGAAGTATACTTCATATACATTTATAGCTGTATGCAGGCACATAAACTGCGACGTGCGAACCAAAAACAGCGACGTAACACACATACCTATAATAAACACATAAGTCTTCTGAAAAGATCACATTTTTGCTTTCAACATAAACGCATAGAGTTTATCTTACTTACTGCTCACTGTTACAGTAGAAAATAGAACTTTGAAGCTGGACGGGTAAATAAAGCTAAACTCGAATATCTAACTTTGTAGCAAAAAGTTAAACTATTGCTAACACAAAAAATATTATATGAACGTCAAACTCAAAGGGTTTGTACCACGTTTGTACTGAACTTGTTTGCGTTTGTACTGACCTTGTTTGCGTTTGTACTGACCTTGTTTGCGTTTGTACTGACCTTGTTTGCGTTTTTGTCTGGAGGTAAGTAATTACAGTATAATTATCAGCCCTAACAACCTGTCAGGGAATCTACTGTTAAATTATAGCTGTATTCAAAGATACTTGAACGGATTATAAATAACCGGTTACTTACATACCTGGAAAACAAAGAAATCTTATCCCAGCAACAATTCGGTTTCCGCAAAAACAAATCTACCACTGACGCTGTGCTTAAACTTACTAATAATATTGTACAAAGCCTAAATAATAATAAAAAAGTTCTTACAATATTTCTGGATCTAACAAAGGCCTTTGATACAGTTCCTATCCCCATTCTCTTACTGAAACTGTCGTCTATAGGAGTCAGAGACACCCAACTTAATCTATTTCGTACATACCTCACGGGCCGCACACAGGTCGTCAAAATTGGGCATCACCTAAGCGAAGAACTCGACATAACTTATGGAGTACCACAGGGTAGTGTTCTGGGTCCAACCCTTTTTCTGGTGTTTATTAACGACCTCTGCAACCTCATATTACCAAGCGGCTCAATAACCTCTTATGCCGATGACACAGCATTAACTTTTACTGCTAACACATGGTCTGATGTACACAGTGTTGCCCAGAGTGGTTTTAATACAGTTCAAAACTGGCTTCTTTCTAACGCCCTTACACTCAATACAACAAAAACAAAATTTATACCGTTTTCTGTTTCTTCGGCCACTGCGCCTAATATACCAATCACTCTTCGTGCACACGCCTGTACCGATCAACAAACATGCCAATGCCCGGTGATTTCTTCTGCTGACTCCATCAAATATCTTGGTGTAATCATTGACAATCACCTTAAGTTCAAATGCCACATAGATAACCTCACCAATAGAGTCCGTAAATTAATATATATATTTAAAATTCTGAGAAGCATAGCAAATCCAACCATAGTCAGAAATACTTACCTTGCCCTATGTCAGTCCATCATATCTTATTGTATCCCTTGTTGGGGAGGTACAGCTAAAACCACAATGAAACCGTTAGAAATAGCACAACGAGCCATTCTTAAAGTCGCAACGAAACACCCTATCCTATTTCCCTCCTTTGAACTATATAAATACTGTCAAGTACTGTCAGTACGTCAACTATTCATCTTTAACACTTTAATCTTGCAACACCAATTAACACCACACAATCCGAACACCAAGCGACGCAAAGACAAAATATGTAATATTCCCCTACCTCGTTTAACTTTCACAAAACGCTTTAATCTATATATTGGTCCTTTTCTTTATAATCAGTATAACAATACTGAATACATATATCCACTGGCACTTCATGAATGTAAACACAAAATACGCAAATACTTGTTTAACCTTACGTATAGCGATACTGAAAAGCTTATTTCACCTTTTTCCTGTTAGGTAGGTAATATTCATCTCATATATACACTCACATACCATCACACACTCACTCACACACACATACACACCCTCACCCTCACACACACACACACACCCTCACACACACACACTCACACACACACATACCCTCACATACCATACATAAATACTTTCATTTTATTATTTTAACTTCTTTCATTTTAAAACTAAGGGTGTACATTTGTAGTACTTATCCGCACTCCCCCCTCCAGAAGGCAAGAGCGTGCTTATCATTAATACAGGCTATTAAACTAGCCTAGCAATGAAGGCATCAACTATTGCTACATTACTGCTATGCTCAACTATTGTATAACTAACACACACTCAAAATGTAATGTACATGTACCCACCGTTTTGTTCAATAAATGATTTTGAATTTTGAATTTTGAAAATTAGTCCTTATATTGTGCAGTATAGTATAGTAAATAATATCGTATAATAAAAATATAATTTACAGAAAAGTTAATCCAAGATTAAGCTAACTCGCTTTCCATCTGTCGGGCCTCACAAACCTTCAAAAACGTTGTGTAACTATTGAAATATTTCCTTTTTAACATAGTCACAAAGTTACTAATAAAATCATATTCCCTAAGGAATAACTTCACCGCGGGTATTCAGTAGATCAAAGTTGAGGGAAAGTTTGCAAATATCGTTTTCATGAGTATTAAAAACCTGGCCCCGTTAGTGTTTAGATCTAAACTTATTGAGGTTCCGTATAGAGGAAAACATATATTTTTGTATGCTTTTACAAGCCATCGTTTAATGATGTTCATTTTACATTTATAACATGTAGAAATAAAATTAAAACAAACTCATATACGGCGTGATCAAATGTGACAAGCGAATAATCTAAGATTAATTTGAAATAGCGGCACGTGGTAGCTGAAATTAGTTGTCTTGTCACAGTTAATTTTCCATTTCAAAACCGGGCGTAAGAGGTCCACCCGTTTTTAAGAACACGTCTTATTTATCGATTTGAGATTATGTTAAATCTTGAATATAGTACCTACTTACCTACTTTATTGAACAAACAACACAATACATGCATATCTCCGAGTATGGGCTTTGTTTAGCAAATAATATTCGTTAACCTTCACAAATCACCAAACCTACAGGCCCCTTCCGAAAGTCGAACATAACTTTTTTCTGGCAAACTTCTCCCGCACTGAATATTAGCAAAAAGTCATTAAAACTGAGGGGGGCTCTTCATCAGAAGAGAACCCTGGGCGACAATTCTACTACATGATTTGGTACTTCAGTTACTCGATTTTCACTCGCCTGTCGCTTTAATATCCAGTAAATAAATTGATAGACTGCTATTTTTTTGCATATATTTCAGGTTATACTGTTCATCGTTCTCACATTGAAATGATTGGGAATGTCAGTTATTTACTGGAACATAATGACTTCTGGTATCTTTTGTGAACTGACGATTTTTGACAGGTTCATTACATTAGGTTACGTAGAAGTGACGCCCCCTGCCGTTAACCTTACTCAAAAGCCAAAAGATCGTTGGACTGTAAGTACACAACAATTCAACGACCTTGTCATTAACACAGACCTTTCATTCCTCATTGGTCATCAAGCGTTAGTTCCACCTGTCACCGCACGCAAAAAGAGCGTTGGAAAGCTGTAGAGCTGGCGCCCCCTATAAACGTAACTTATCAGCCGAAGGATCTCTGAAAGACTTTATGGTCAAATGGCCGCCCAACTGTCACTACAGCGCGAGCCCGCAGTAACCTACCGCCCGCTACTGTGGCTGCTTCCTAGCCAGGGAAGCAATCCAGTGGAGAGCGCATAGATACATTTTCCTTTGAAACACAACTCACCAATTTACGGGCGGTGGGGGACGAGGTAAGAGAGCTGTGATTGGTCAGCCGCTGCGAAACTGTCTGGCGGTCCGTCATCGTACTTAGGTTGCGTATGCAACGTTTGTTAAATACAACAAACGTTTGGCGAGCCGCATTCCCCCGCAAGCGCAGTCAATTGGATGTATAGTCTCTGTTCCTAGCCTTTCTTGTATTGAGAATGCCCCGACCCGCAGTATTTTACTCTCCTCCACATTTCGATATTCGTCGCCGAGTCTCACTTCAAAAAGTCACACAGCAGAATCGCGGACCTGAAAGTCGGTACTGCGAAGTTGCTGGTATGGCCTCAACTTATAAAAGTTCATTCATTTAACGCTTCCTGGTTTCCTCGACGTGCCTTTGAGCACACTTTGAGGGTGTTCTGACGCGGCTTTCTGTCATCTTCGAGCTAAATGGGTTTGCTATCACTCGCTATGGCTGTGGTTTTCTGCAGGTAGCCGTTCGTGCAAAGGTGTAAGTCAATGGTTTTGAGTGAGAGTGTATAGCACCTTCAGACCTTCACCTATAAATAAAACTCCTCTCAATATAACTTAAACGTCCTTTTATCCTTAGAAGTGTTTAATTTCACAAACTTTTAACAGTTGGTTTCTGCGCCATCGGCTGCCTTTATCCTATTAGCGAATAATTAAATGGAATCTGGACGGCGGCGGCGCGGTCCGATTCAAGGGGTTTAAATTTCATTTCCATGTTAAACTCTCGAAACTTCGATCGTTCAGCCCGACTCGACACCCCATTGTGAAATGTTAAGTATCGTCGACAATTGTTATGGCGTTTTAAAACTGTGACTTGTTGACTTTCGGTTGGATAAAGTAGGGTCACTTTACATTTTTTTACAGTTCATAAAATACAAACCTTTTGACTATATGGGATGGCAGAGGCTCAGTTAGGGGCTAGCCCACCTATGTATGTTGGTAACATTCATATAAATTTATAAATAATGCAAAACGTTTTTATATTCAACGTTTAGTGAGTAATTAATTTCATTACTTCAATTTCTCTAAATAATTGTCACTATTTCAAAATGTGTCAACGTTAACCGTGCAATTACTTTAAGATTAACCGACCGACGTCTCAGAGCATTTAGTACACCGGCGGCCAACTTAACTAGATTACTAGCAAGCGCTGAAGGGGGCAAAAAATATGAGGGTGCTGCTTGACGCCTTTTTCCGATAGCTCTTGAATATAAAATTATCACCTCAACCTCGAAGTCAGCAAATTCAACTTCATTTTAATAAAAAGGCGGGCACGGAAAGAATTACGCAAACTTGCCAATGCCGCAATCTACAGGCGAAATGCTGACTTTTTTTTTACTATCCTATCGCCCCTCGTCCCCCGAATTATGGAAATAATTTGACGGACTCTGTTTGAATTTATTTGAATGGTGGGAGGCAATCAAATTATCTTTGAATACTTCCTGGCCCTGTATAAATCATAGAAATGATTAAATTGACAAACAATAAGTTGAAATAACAGTGTATTTTTATTACCATTATCATCTATAGTTTGACAAGAGGGAAAGTTATTAAAATAAATCCATTTGCAACTTTTTCTCGGATTATTTTAGACAAAGTTGTCAATTTCAATCCCAGATTAGTACAAACTTGCATTGATCTGTCGCGTCCTATATTTCATATAGTTCTTATTTAATTTTCTTAATTAACGCCTCCCAAGAACTTCAAAAGAGGTCGGAGATTTTCATTAAAAACATTCATCCAAACTTGGCGGTGGGTGAAACCAGCTGAAAGCCGCAGACGCAGTTATTAAAACTGATGTCTATATCAGATCCATCTTTAGTGAGTAAGTATGAAGTGTCTTGTTTTTAACATAACATAGCGTCACGTCATAACCTATACGGAATTGTATTTTTTTTATCTGGTCCTGAACCATTTTTCCTTTATACTTAATGCTTTTGAAGACACTAAATTATAAACATACAAATAAGTACATATTTATATCCTAAGTACAGTAAAGTTGAAGAAGGTTTTATACCCACCGAAGAGGGCCTTTACAAGGATGGCTTTTACTAGAAAGATTGAGCCAATACTTCAAATTTTGCTATGCTATATGCTATGTTAATATTTCTACCGCTTCTTTACAGTGTCATTTCATTATCCTCACCTATGGTATGCTTTTTTCTTTGTAAAGAACATAATATCAAAGGAGGAGGCTAAGAAAAGGCGTTTAATCTCAATCCCAACAACAACCTACTCAGCACCGCGTACAACTTTCCTTTCGCCATTTGGCTTCAGTCCAAAATTTTTAATTGGTGACAAACTACAAGAGCTGGAGTGTAATCCAAAGCGCGATTCAATGTGGAAATGTAATTAGTGCAATCAGCGCGAAACACGTTTGTTCGAGTGTACTTACGAAAGTGTTGTTCAGTTGAGCACTTGTGCTGTGTCGTGTTTGAGTGATGCCGAATTGTTTTTGAGTGCGCCGATTGCGTCGGCTGTAACTGTAGTTTCTTTGGTACTGTCCGGTTTGGTACCGATGCTTACTGTCCTACCGCATACTGGATTTGGAAAGGGTACTTTAGTATTTTATTATTTAGGACTAATACGAACTTAAATATTGACATTACACATAAATAAAAAATACTAATTTTGGATTTTACCGATCCTCTGCCGAGAGTCATTTTAAGGCATCGCGATCTTGAAACTAATGCCATAGTAATAAAGACGTTATAGCCCTTTCAAAAGCCATAGAAACTGTCTTTCGATACTCTGCACAACAACGGGCTAAATAACGGCATTTTAGTAATTTTGCAGTCGCAGTAAACAGGACGCTACAGATTCTGGCACACAGCAAAATGGCTGCTGTGAAATTGGGGCTAAAATCATATTTGCTCCAAAATAAAAGGAGCAACGAAACCACTTCGGGCTTCCGTACTCTTCCCGATAACGCTATGTGACCATTATAACACGCGACACGAACTTACAATTCCGTAACGATTTCCAATGGGTTTGTATAAGTCCAATTTTGGATCTAATTCTAAAGTGAATTTTGAGTACCTATAGATCACCGTTGTAGACGTGCCGTCGGCAATAATGCCACTGCCGATAATGTTGCTATTTTTCCGGCAAAATTGCCAGTTATGCCAGTTGTATAAAAAATACAGTTTTACAGTAGGAACCCAAAAAATGTAAAACAAATCGTTACGAAATTTATGAATTATTAATTAATTTACAAAAATTTAAAAAACAAAACTGCCGGCAATATTGCCAAATTTGATAGCAATATTTCCGGCATTTTTGGCAATAATGCTGGCAGTTTTGGCAGTTTTGGTCATAGGTGTTCACAGATAATAGGTCAGGGATTTAAAATTACACAAAAATACGTTTATTTTATTTTGTTGTGTATATTTGGGCAAAATTGCCTTATATTTTCGACTGTGTCAGTATTGAAATCAATATTGACAGCAATATTCCTACAAATGGCAACATTGCCGGGGACTTGCTTAAGTATCCTATGGTATTATTCGCCGATGACAGCACAGTAATTATACCCTGCGACGATACAAATGAATTTGAGAATGAAATTAATACCACACTAAATAACATAATCAATTGGCTTAATAATAATAATTTAGTTGTAAACGTTGACAAAACTAAAATAATCAGTTTTAAAAATAATTCTAGTAATGATAATACGAAATTGGACATACGATATTCAGGTGAAAGCATCGAACAAACTAATCATACAAAGTTTCTAGGGATTTATATTGACAGTAATTTAAAGTGGAAAACACAGATTGACAAAATATGTAATAAATTGAATTCATTTGCTTATGCTCTGTACAAACTATCAAAAACCGTATCTAAGGAAGCAGTATTGACGGCATATAATGGTTACGTAGACTCGACTCTGAGATTCGGTATCATATTCTGGGGCAATGGAGTTAACAAAGGATCCGCTCTAATTGCACAAAAAAAGTGTGTAAGGGCTATTTGTGGTCTCTCTCGGAGGGACAGCGCCAAACCACACTTTAAAAGGCTTAATATACTGACGGTGCCTTCTTTATATATATTTGAGGTGGTTATATTTATTAAGTCTAACATGCACCTATTTACAACTTATAATAGTAAACGGCATATGAATAAAATACGTATGCCCCAACACCAAACGGCACTATTCATGAACAATATTTTTGGCATGGACCTATAATTTGGAACCACCTACCTGACAGAATTCGTAACATAGTTAACATATTGCAATTTAAAAAAGAACTACGAAAGGTCTTAATTAATAAAACTTACTATTCCGTTGCTGAATATCTAGACGATAAGAAAATGTGAGTTTCAACTGATTCTGGTCTGAATTTATGATTTGATTACTCATGTGCCGTAAGTTTCTATCTATTGTATAATTATATTGTATTGCACTACGATAGTGCTATTTTGCATGTCACTACGTGACTAGATGTGCAGTACCGACCGATACACTGATATACCTTCTATGTAACCATATCTACGCAAAATAAACACATTTGTATTTTTTTGTATTTTTGTATTCTGCACATTGCAGTACACCATCATCAGCAATCAATCATTTGCTATACTTACATTACTCTTCATCGGGTCAACATTCTTACCCCTCGGTGGGAATGGGGACACTATCCCTACTTAAGGGGAAGAATTAAATAATAAATCAAAATACACTTACTTGAATTTTGGTGATATTTGATTTTCTACAGATCGTTTCGAAGAAACTTACTTTGTAAGTCATTGCAGTGCCCTAAGTACATGGTCAATTGTCCGGACCTCCAACTGTATTCATTCGGCACCATAATGTAGCAATATGCGATTTGAATTTGATCTACAGAACTTAAACTTTGACTTTGATGACGTTATGCCCTAAAACGCAATGGAAACAGTGGCTACACAACGCCCTCATAAGTGTGCTCGCGATGGGGCGTTGCAGTTTATTTAATTTCCTCAAAGGCATTTCATGTAAAAAGCATGTATTCAAGTGCCCGCAGAATTTTTCTGAATGCTCTGAGGTAACATTGGGAACGGAAAGGCTGTTTGGTTGCTCCCCTGCCTTTTTGTGCAAATACAATTTGATGGCGTGGTATACAATTCGGTTGAGAAGAGAGAAGAAGAATGTTTTATTTGTGTGTTGCAATTTTTTGAAATTCGTTGTATTTTCTTCTGTTCTTTAGTCAGTCCAGCCTAAATAATTTCATTCGCAAGAAGCCCTCTAAGCAGATAAAACCTATTTTTTGAATGTAAAATGACAGATGTATATTTGTCAGAACATGGACTTATCGGGACTTCATAAAACAAGCCATAAGGATTCTTCTACGACCATTGTTTTTTTTACAGTGTGATATAGATGTAAATTACATTTGAAGGTAAAAAATAAAAGTTCCGAGTTCTGCTCTGCTAAGGAATCCTACAACCGAGCGCTACCATAACACTCCCTTTGTACCGTTTTCGAAGCGCCAAAATTCGATATAAAGCTGAGGTGTTCGAGTTGCCTATCATGCAGATTACCTTAACAGAATACATCCCTGCGGCTTGTTCTCAAGCCATGCACGGCACATCTTATCCCATAAACATTAAGGGAACTGTGGCACTTCGTCTCTACTTTTCCAATATTTAGGGAAATGTCTCCTTTTTCCAAAAATCTTTTTTACTTGTTATTTAATCCAGTCCCATATTTTGGCAGTGCATTTTTTTCCAAGAAGATACCGACCGACTGGCCAGGCCTTTACCCGAATACGAGAAACATTGAGCCATCTTCACCACACTGGCCCAGTGTTGGTTGATGGAGGGGTTTTACGACTACTACATACTACCAAGTTACTAAATCATTTATCCTATAAAGTTAAAATATTTCACTTCACAAAAAATGTCGTCATAAAACTGGAAGGGCCCACGCACTTCCGCCAAGTGGCAGTCACAAGGGATGTCTCACACGCTAACACTCTGAGACATGACTAGACTACCATACATCTCTCATACTATACTATACGTAGGCGACACCTCAAACGTGATTGTATGCTTACTTGGAGGTGTCTTGCTTGGTTGTTGGCGTAAATTACAGTGTTAAGGGATTTTACCTGGATCGATTTCCCCTCGACTTAACCTAACTGAAGAAATTGTTTTCAAAACTGCATTAAAACATTCTGTGAGCACACTGTGACATATAATTCACCAAGTTAAAAACCGACTTCATGTCTTCTATGACAAATGTCTTCTATGTACCCGAAAATAAGCCTACGAAATCTGTCTCCTGACAGTGAAGTCCATATGTATTACATAATGTGTAAACGAATTACGATCCTAACAGCCAGAATTTATCGTGTCTATGACTATAAACACCGAAAATTCACAAAAAGGCTGGATGTATAATATCATCCAGGTAAAAGCAAATTAAAGTTCACAGATTTTTCATACAGAGACATAACTTTTGACAGATTCCTGATTTTCAAAAAATGGGATTAAACTATTAGAGTGACCATTCGAACGTAGAAATAATTTTTGAAACCGGTTCATAAATGTACCAGTTTAAAAAAGATCAAGTCAAGGAGCTGTCAAGCAAACGACAAAAACAAGTCAAAGTCAAAGTCAAAGTTTTTTTTTATTGACCGTAAAATCATACAGATTGCTTATTCAACGTCAATATGTATGATATTAATATTTTTGTATACTACCGCCCGTTCGGAACTTTTGGGCTTAGAGATGGAGCAAAGAAGGGCAAGAAACTCCTCAGAAAAGAAATACAATTTTATGTATTTCCACTTAAGGCACTAATACACCGAAGATAGACGAACTGACTCAGTCCATCGCCCCTCTTTGGATTTCTGTGCGCCGAGAAGTTAAAGACATGTAAAGACCACAGTTTTGTCATCTAAATATTATTTTACACTGAGACTTCTTTAATAGACCGTTTTTGACATAGTTTTTGAACCTCCTTTCTGGTAGGTCCGTTGCTTCGTTAGGTGTATAAGCTACCGTCCTTTAATACCCTGTTCCCTGAATACAGTCTAGGCTTTCAACTCATTGGTATCAATAGCCAGTAGATATACCTTTGTTCCGGTTCTGGGTACATCGATATAGGCCTTTCAAAGCTGGCCATGCATCAAGCTGATAGCTGTATAATCCCTAAAGTCTTGAGTGGCCCGGATTATATGTGGAGGGAGGGGGTGTCAGGACGTCACGATATGTCAAATCCCTAATTATCCCTATTTAATGAAAAACAGAGACTATATATCCAATTGACTGCGCCTGGGGGAATGCGGCTCGCCAAACGTTTGTTGTATTCAACAAACGCTCGCATACGCAACCTACGTACGACGGGCCGCCAGACAGTTTCGCAGCGGCTGACCAATCACAGCTCTCTTACCTCGTCCCCCGCCGCCCGTAAATTAGTGAGTTGTGTTTCAAAGGAAAATGTATCTATGCGCTCTCCACTGGATAAGTGCTCCCTGATGAAAAAGTATTATTTGGATTGGAATCAACATAACAAATATTAATGTTGCAATGTATATTGTTATTATTATTATTATTCATTTATTTCAGACATAAATCCATATTTTCATATACAATTAGGACAGTGGACACAAAAAATAAATATTAAATTAATTAATCATAATACAGCACACATACACTATTTTTTATTACTGTTTAAGTGCACATCTACCCAGTGCTTCAACATGGGACTTTCGACCCTATCCGCCAACGTACTGATGATCCCGTTTGAGCTGCCGCGAACACGACTCATCATAGAGGCTGCTCTCTTACGCAAGATGGCAAAAAAGTCGTCTACTCTTGCCTCCATGAACATCGTTGAGGCGCTGCAGTATCGCGGCAGCCCCAACACGATCCTCAGCGCGTTATTGTATTGGACACGCAGAGCGCTGTAGGCCCTGAAATTGGGAAAACCGTTAGATTACATTCTGACGAATTTTAATTTGTAAGATTGTAATCTGTCGTTAATTACTTCTTACAGTATAACGCGTTAGTAGATAAGCTGAAATGATGAATGTCTGGGCAATGTGGTGGGTCAGGGCAGGTGAAGGATAAAGGGGGTGAGCGAAGCGAATCCGTGTTGACTTGTAAGTACCAATAATTGAAACAAAAACTAAACTTTAGAAAAAACCGACTTCCACAAACCCTATTTGATTAGATTGAGTTTAATACAAACTGTAACCCCTTATCCCTCCCCCCCCCCCCCTTGGGGACTTAATTTTGTCAAATCCCATCTCAGTGCTACCCCACGCTACTAAGGAACTTCTGTACAAAGTTTAATGGCTCTAGGTCCACCGGCTTAGGCTATGCGTGGCCTGCCCGTCAGCCACGCATTGTATTTGTACCTAGTATTGAGCAGTTCTGGTGGCCATATGTGGTCTTCATCAGCAGTTCCGCATCATAATAATATTATGCCATGTGCATTTGCACGAGTTATTATAAAAAACACAAAAATCACTATAGGTCTGCCTATAATATTTGAAGAGTTCCCTCGATTTCTCCAGGATGCCATCATCAGATCCTGACCTAGTGTCAATGGAACCAATGGAAAGGTAAACCCTTCAAAACAAAAAAACAATTTTCCAAATCGGTCCATCCGTCTAAGCGCTATCGGGGCACACACATAAAAAAATATATATATCCGGACGAATTGTAAACCTGCTCCTTTGGGAAGACGGTTAAAAAAAGCATAAATGCTAAACCCTGTCAATCTAGTTTACAATTTATCGACGGATTATAATCTGACGATTTTTAACAATTTTAGGGCGACATATATACAATATATTACAATGAGGACTAAAACAGTCACTGGGCCGTTTAAAAAGATTAAAGTATCATACCAGCAGGTGGTGGATAGGCTGATTGATAAAAATTATGATGATTGTATTGTATAAAATAAAACATTCGAAATGGCAAACCGGACTCAGCTTTTTGAATTTATTAGCGCGAATGGGCGTTTTAAATAACCGGCCAAGTGCGAGTCGGAATTGCACACGAAGGGTACCGTACCATCGTACAACAAACTTAAGCACTCAAAAAGACTCAAAACAATAAAAGAAAAAAAATGGAAACCAAAAAAGATTGCCCTCACGGTGATTTGAAATCACGACCTACGGATTGAGGGCCTACAATATACCGGCTGAGCTACCACAAAAATGTGGGTTGACGCTAAATATACCATCTTAATGAAATGCATGGGTGTATCAAAACAAGTATCTTGTATGGGGACCCCCTTTATTTTGTAATATCTCTCGTATTTCAGTATTTTTTGTTGTTGCGGCAACAGATATACACATTCTGTGAAAATTTCAACTTTCTAGCTATTACGGTTCGTGCTCAAGGACCCACTGACGGACGGACGGACGGACGGACAGACGGACAGTGGAGGCTTAGTAATAGGGCCCCGTTTGGCACCCTTCAGGTACGGTACCCTAAAAACGAAACGTAATATGACAGCTGTAATTCATAACAAGTCGGATTGTCATTTATATTATAACTTCCTATCGTGGTTTCCGAAAACGGATGAAAAACGACAGCCGGTGGACGGCCGGCGCCGGCGGCGGCGTATAAATAAAGGCGAAAAATACCGAATTGTTGAAATAACATCGTAAACAGTTTTGTAACGAGTTCAAAGAAATGGATGTGTATGAGCAGCACTGTCGGATGTTTGTTGAGTGTCAAGTGCATCAAACTACCAGAATTTAGCAGCTGAATATGTTATATCTAGTTATATCTTGTCCTTCCAGCAGTCTATGACTTAGCCATAGTAAAATTGCATTGGAGTAAGCGGAGCAGATTTATACTTTTTTGTATAACATAGTGTAGTAACTAACATTCTAATAGACATAGACATAGTCATAGACATACGTTTATTCACTGAACGAAACATAGTACATGAACAGGATAATTTGGAGGCAGGAAAAAGATATGAAATTATAGAAGAAAACACATATTTTCTAAAAAAAAAAGTGAAAGAAGATGTACGCATGCCTCGCCAGTGAAATGGCTCCAACTCAGCATAAGGCTACAACATGGCTGCAGCGCTGATTTTCAGTCAAAACCATAGGTAACTAGATAGACAAACAGATTCATAAACAAACATAGATGTTAGCACCCACTCTATGAAAGCAGACTAAATAAAGTAGCTATGTAAAACCCTATTCGCGACCCACGATCGGGACACTACGAAGAAGAACAATCTTGTTCAAAGTAGCCAAAAGGTGCGATATTTCTGAATCTGAGAGTATTTTGGACTTCAATCTTTATAAGGTGATTTAAATACTTCTTGCTTTACCGATGGATTTTAAAGCTAGAAGTATCATCATGATATCAGCCCGTATTATCCACTGTTGGTGTGGTCATAGGCCTCTCCCAAAGCACGAAGCTAGAAGTATAATTACCTTGTAATAATAATAAACGTAGCATAGAAAATTTGCAAACCCAATATTCTTAAAAGAGCCCGTAATAAGCATCCAGCCCACCTGCATGCGGAATAACTTGGAAGTTGGACGAAGTAAGGCAAAATCGAAGTACACGGAGCAAGTTTAAAAAGTCTAATTTTCTTCATACGCGACTTGAGTACGGGAGCAAGGCAGGCGCAGCTAGGGCCAGGTTATGATAGAATTGTGTGGATACCGCCCCGCCGCGCCGGCGGCTTTTTTAACCTTTCACCTAATAATACTTTGCTGGTGAATACTTGATTATCATTGATTATGATTATGATTTTCATCACAATAATTATCATACTGTTGAGTAATATAATATGTCATTCAATGCATGTACATACACGTCATTATATAGTTGGTCCTGTGCAACCAGCCTCCATTGTTTTTTTTTCTATCCTGGGTCATTTGGCAGACTGACCTGCCTTTCGTTTTGTTATATTTTTATTATTTATTCATTTATTTCATTACAGAACAATTTTAACTTAGTACGATACATTAGAACACCTGCTCATTAATTATATTATCTAATTTATACAATAATTTTAAATATTAGTAGCTCTATCTTTGAAATAAACAGGTAATAATCGCAATAAAATTGACTTTCTGATGCCTTGAAAGTTCACATTGACTTCGATTGCGTTTATTGAATCAGAAGCATGAACGAAATTGCTAGATTGACAGTTGTCATTTAAAAATTGCAATAATTTCCGAGTCTCAATCCTATCTTATGTTGTCTTTTTTCGCCTTGCCAAGTGTCCTGCCAAAAATGCTAGAATATACCTGCTTAAAATTTCGCTATCCACATCAATACCATCGTAGTAATAGTGCATACTATTTCCCTAGGTTGTGTTCTACAAACTCGACGATCCGAGAACGGAGGGTTCTCTCCCAATCATAACTTTATTTCAGTACTTTCTCCTACATCTACTAATGATGACTTCATTATTATGTACAAAGAACTTTTTCTGGCTTTTGGGTCCTTGTCTATCGTTGGGGCGCATTAGATTTACTTTGTTCTCGTTCGGAGATACGTTCATACTTTGTGATAGGTATAAAAGCGTCACGCATTTTTCCATACGAAGTGGCAAAGGCACAGGTGTGCCCACATTTAGCTATTGCTGATTGGGAATAACCGAGAAACAAAGTCTTGTCTTTGGGAGATTCAATAATATCTACTTATTGATCTTCAGATATCACTTTTCTAGATATCCACAGCGTAAGGTAAGTATATACAGGGTGTAACAGAAAGGGGTGTACAAGCCGAAAGAAGGTTGTTAGGGACATCATTCTGAACAACTTTCACTATGGGACCGACTTGATCAGAGCAACTTTATTTTTATTAACTAGTACATTTCGGGCCTAGAGCTCAGCTGATCTGGTATGTTGGAGTGAAAAATAAAGTTGCTCTGATCAAGTCGGTCCCATAGTGAAAGTTGTTCAAAATCATGTCCCTAACAAACTTCTTTCGGCTTGTACCCCTTTCTGTTACACCCTGTTGATCTACCATATTTATAAATTAAAACCTAAGGGTCCCACTTTCACGTAAATAGATTTGCACTATTCTTGTAGTGTAGTGTAGACAATGGAATAAATAATTACCGTGAGATTTTCTCACTGTACTGTTAAGCGGCTCTATTTTTAACCGAATTCACAACAGGAGAAGGTTTACAATTAGTCGGGACATACAGGTATACGAGTATATTTTTTTTATGTATGTGCCCCGATTGCGCCTAGACGGTGGCCCGATTTGTAAATTTATTTTTTGTTTGAAAGGGTTTACCTTCCAATTGATCCCATGATCAGGATCTGTTGATGGGATCCTGCAAGGGCACCTACAATCTTCAAATATTATAGGCAGACCTATAGTGATTTTTTTGTTTTTTATATTAACTCGTGCATTTACTCATGATAAGCATAATATTGTGATGCGGAAATGATGTGATGGTGAAGACCACACATGGTCACCAGAACTGCTCAATACTAGGTACAAATACAATCTACTACGATGCTAGGCTGACGAGCAACGCATAGCCTAAACCGGTGGACCTAGAGCCATCAAACTGTGTAGTTCCTTATGTAGCGTAGGGTAACACTAAGATGGGATTTGACGAAATTAATTCCTCAAGGGGGGGGGGGAATAGGGGGTTACAGTTTGTATTAAAATCAATAAGCAATTGACATTGGTTTCTAATCAAGTAAGGTTTGTGGAAGTTGTTTTTTTTTTAAGTTTTACTTTTTTTTAATTAAACTAAACGTATTTTATTGCCATAAAATTAGGTATCGCGATGGGCTTGCATCCTGTCATTTCAAATGGTGCTAATTATGCCTCAGATACTCCAAATCGGAAATGCTGTGACGTTCACTTATGTACAAATTAATAATAAATACATAAAGGTACTATATAAATACATAATACGTATATGTAATTTCAACAAAAACTAACCCGTATTTTCCCCTATTCCAAAGGTCCGCTGTCATAATTCTCATTACAGCGGACTTAATTTTTCACAGATCTCTAAATCATATTAATTACTGTAAAAGTAATTAACGCTTTCACGGCATTCGTTAAAAACTAAAGTCCCGCACCGCTCGTAGGCGCTTCTGCGCGTCGGGACCACGCTATGCCAGAAATGAACCACTCAACATAATAAAATTAATTAAAAAATACAACTGAATAGAGAACTCTCTTTTTTAACATATCATTACATAGTGTTACGCCATTTCCCATACTGGTTGGCGGAGGCACAATTTGTTTGAATTCGATGTAAAATAAAATTTTGTATCCTGTGAGTTTGGGTTCATAATGATAAGATAAGATTTTGTTTATCTCAGACGTTAAAGGCAGCATTCAAAAGTAATATTTTAGTTTGATTATTCGAAATATTCATTTTAAGTATGGCAATAATTTAAAAATAAGTCCGTTACTAATAATAACCAAGATGTATTTATCATCAAAACATTAGACAAACCGAACGTGACTGTGGGATCAATTTCTAAGGTTTCATGCTTTATCGAATAAATTATCCTTGATTTGGCTGGGGCGCGCTACCACGCCCCCAGATCACTATATAGTATAAAACAAAGTCGCTGCCCCCCGCTGTCTGTCCCTGTGTATGCTTAGATCTTTAAAACTACACAACGGATTTTGATGCGGTTTTTTTAATAGATAGAGTGGTTCAAGATAAATTTTAGAGAAACCACAAATACTCCATACAGAAAAACATATAAGTGACCTAAAGCAACCAATTCGGTTTTATGAAACTACATGGGGTCGCCTCGCTCCGCTCTGCTTCGCTCGGCTCCGGGTGGTTCACAAAGGTGTGATCTAACACAACCTATCTTTTGTATTGGCACAGAAAGTGACCTAAAGCACATGGTAGAGAAGTTTCGACTCGCATTTTCGGTATTTTGGACTTAGGGATTTTGGACTTCGGGATTTAGTATTTCGGGATTTAGAACTTAGGGATTTCAATCATTCGGTCAATTGAACTTTAGGGATTTCGAAATTTCGGTCTAACAGTCACTCCGTATTTTGATTTTCGGTATTCCGAACATAGGTCTTTTGTCTTTAGGTATTATGCTACGTGCACCCTAAAACTGTGTCTCTGCCACCCCATTTTTATTTGACTTACGCAAAAGTAGCTGTCTTTGAATATGACGAGAAGGACATCATCATCATTATTTTTATCAAAATCGGACCAGCCTTGGTTCGTTCTCAGCGAGCGACGAGCCACGGTAACATCTTGCGCTAATTGGTCGGCGCGGCGCGAAGATGCCTCGCCTCAGATTTATGACGCACTCGAACACCTACGAGTAGCGACTAGCGAGCGCTTGCTGCAGTGGCTTTATTGCATAGTCACATTCAAATTCATTTTATTTTATATTTGTTTACGATAATTAGATTAGGTGGTACATAAATGGGGCCAAAATATAGAAAGCTGCGGGTTGCGGGTTTGAATTCGGCACAGCAGCGCCCGTAGCATGCCTACCCCCGTGGGCAGAGACTATATATCCAATTGACTGCGCCTGCGACTAAACCTTCGTCCGCACTCGGCATGCTACGGGTGCCGATTAGAGATGTGCCGACTAGTCGGTAAAGCCGACTAATCGGCCTGATTTCGTAGTCGATGACAAGTCGGCAATAATCGGCCAAAAGTGCCGACTAGTCGGCTCATTTAATTCATTTATACACCATGACTTTTAAGACACTCTAAAGCCGGAGCCTGGTTGGTGTAGACAGTCGACACTATCAATTGGTGGCACAAATTTCCACATCGGGTGAACTTTTCTCTCGAAAATTGAGTCAACTTTTAGTTGCTCCAATTTGCGATAAATCACTGTTGCGTCGACAAATCCAGAACTAGTACTACTACTAGTAACCGTAGAGAGCTGGGAATGGTACCATCATGCTTGTTACCAACAGTAGATTTGGTGTATTTCGGCTTGTACTGAATGAATGATAAATGAATTTCCCATGAATTTACGGACGATCCCGCAAGTGTTTAAAATATTATTATTATTATAGTCGCACATCTATATTATAGGCACATCTCTAGTGCTGATCAATTAAACCATCACCTAGGTACTTTCGATTTATTAGGTACTTTTCAAACTTAGAATGTTTTCATAATACGGTTATGATCGAAGTACGGTTGTCACAAACGTGATGTAAAAATCGTGAAGATACCACATAATATCTCTATAGCTGCGGCGACCGGCTAGCCTCCTTTCACGCCATATTATATTTATATAATATTATTTATAAAACATCAAAATGTATCTAGGTATTCGGTAAACAAATAAACCGAATTTACTCAAACAGTTCGTTCAAAACAATAATAAAAAGTGTTTAGGCATTTTTGTTGGCCGCGCGCCACTGGTCGGATATCCGGAATCCGGATGGCTGACACATTGGACGAAAATAATCTCACTCCACAACTCGTCATGTCATCGGGGGGCTACTCACATGGCGCTCGTGTAGTCGTTCTTTGTTGGACCTTCTCAGGTGTGATGTAACAGGAGTTTTTGTGTCTGTATTATTGGATTTTGTATTTTGACTGATAGACGACTCAAACCCTTCTTTGCTGCATCTAACTACATTGATGTGGTTGATCCAAAGTTTTGAGACCAAGTTTTGCGTGAGATTTAAAAAAAAAAACATAAACTAGCTTTGATATTATAATTAGATTTTCAAACCTGCTATGTGTATCAAAATAAATTTTATTCCATCTCTACACTAAACTGACAACCTTTAAATCCGACAGCTCTTGCGCGGTGGCCACAGATTCCATTTTCAAACACACCATTTTAGTTAGTTTAGTTAGTATAGTTTGTGTCGCCTTCGGAATCGCTGGCAATAATGTCAGCGCTATGAATAATAATATCTCAAATTATTAGTATGAACCTCTATAAATGTACGGTATGGCTATATTCCATTGCTTTGGATCACAATCATCGTTTTGGGTTTCTTTTCAATTTGAATTTGTCACCGCTTCTTTGATTGGACCAGCCAATCGAAATCTGCCTAGTCATAACCGGCCAAGTGCGAGTCCGACTCGCACACGAAGGGTTCCATACCATTATGTATAAAAAACCGCAAAAAAAACACATTTTGTATGGGAGATAGCCTAAATATTAATTTAATTTTAATTTAAATATTTATTTTTAATGTACTCAATATATTGTGAACATTTTAAGCGTCTACCTGCTACCATTATCAATATCGAACAAAAATGAGCAAAAAAATCACGTTTGTTGTATGGGAGCCCCCTTAATATTAAATTTCTTTTGTTTTTTAGTATTTGTTGTTATAGCAGCAACAGTCAGTGAATGATACATCATCAGTGAAAATTTCAACTGTCTTGCTACCACGGTTCATATGAGATACAGCCTGGTGACAGACAGACGGACGGATGGACGGACGGACGGACGGACGGACAGACAGCGAAGTCTCAGTTATAGGGTCCCGTTTGGCACCCTTCGGGTACGGAACCCTGAAAAAGAAGGATTACATTCCAGCTTAGTAGCCCAAGATCCGCTCGCTTCGCTCGCACCGTTGGTTGCACGTCAAGAGTCAAACCTAACCTAACCTAAACTACAGGTTCAACACGTAAACGTATTCGTAACTTGACCCTGAATTATATTAGCTGATGCTATGCGATCTCAGTTGTCGATCGGCCGGTCCTACCGAATGATACAGGTATAAAATGAGTGGAATAGACCACCAACAATCGTTCCGTTAGTCAAATAGAGCAATTTAAATTAACAGGTATACATATCGTTTGAACCGGGGCGTGTTCTGACGAAATAGTTTAGATCTGTTGCACACCTCACTGACTCTGGGTTTGGTTTAGTTTGTTTATAAAAATGATCCAGTAGAAAAAAAACAGAGTTCACGATTAGGTAACTAGATTTACATTAGGGGTGATTTGGGAGTTCTTAGAACCACTAAACTAAGGCACTAAACTGACAACCCCAGCTCTTGCGCGATGGCCATAGATTCTATTTCCAAAAACATAATTTGTTTATGTCTACCTACAGTAATAAATGAACCACTTCCGAGCTCGTATAGACCCTGAATTGTAGTGATTAGATTACTTTCCCTGAAACGTCATTAACTAATTATCAGGGTTCGGATCGAAGGTGTGAATTTACCTAAAGTTTGTAGTCGGACATGACAAGGAGCAGTTACAACCACTTGAGTTGAGTTAAAAAAATGACTGCACCTTTCAATTACAACAGTGCTACTCAAAGTGGGGTACGCGAACCCTTAGGGGTTCGTCATTTGACGAATATCCCGAACTCTCACGAAAAGCGGTGAATTTTCTTCTACCGTTTGCAACAACATACTTATGTGAGAGTGGGTTTTCACATCTAGTAATGATAAAAACCAAGTACAGAAATCGACTTAATGTTGAGCCAGAATTAAGATTAAAATTGTCCAAAATTGCTCCTAAAATCGACTCCATTTGCGACAAGAAACAAGCCCATCCATCACATTAATATTAAAAACATATTTATTTTTGTCACTGTAATCATTACAGTGTAATGCCTTTTATTAAAATAAAAACCGTGTTAACTAGAATTTATTATTTTCATTTTCACAGGAGCGGGGTTAGGGGTTCGCAGTCATTTGGCAACATTAACAGGGGTACGTGGGGCCATAAGTTTGAGAAACCCTGAATTACAATCTGTATGAATGTTTTATTTACCTCGCTTGATTGATGTTAAGTACAATACTCAGTCATTTTTACGAAAAATTGAAAAATAAAAAAGTTATGATTTTTTTGGGAATCAGCAGTTTGAAAATGTTTATAGTTCGGTGTTTCAAATGTAAGGAACATGTAAAACTAATAAAAACAAAAATTAACTGGTTAGACAAAAACCCGAAATTTAACAGGTTAAATTCAAACCGGTTCAACTCAAGTGGTTGTAACTGCTCCTTGTCATGTCCGACTACAAACTTTAGGTAAATTCACACCTTCGATCCGATCTCTGCTAATTATGCATATTCAGTCATAGGTAGGACAAAAGTGAACAGAAAATGGGAAAAGCATCTGCCAACTTTTTTGGAATAATGAGTAGATTTTTTACAATCTAGTTATGAATAGTTCCAAACAAAAAAGGCGCCGCTGCTAAGCCAAGACAGCATTTTGCGCCTTCGTGAAAAATCCATTACATTATTGCTATTCGAGTTCCACAAAAGACTCAGGGCACAAGTTTAAATAAAATGCATTCAGCTCGAATGGGGAGTCACAGTAGCTTCTCCATCACGTGACGAGCTGGGAGCCAAACCATGTTCACTTTTTAATATCACGGATAGCTACATATAATAACATAACATGTGTAGCCGTAATTCAATAAGTAGGTACTCCGTTTTGTTTGAAAGGGGGCTGGCCCATCGCCACAGCAATGGAGAATATAATCATCACATACAGTAACTATAAATTGTGTATGACAATCATGTTGCAGCATAATGCGCTCATTAGTCAAGTAACATAATGACCATCGAGAAAGTGCACCTGCTAACAGACCGGGTTTCAGGATAATCTCGTTAATAATAGTTAAACTTCTAAGCTTGTGGTATGAATAAACCCCGGGAAAGAGACTTAATTTGTATGGAGATGTCAAAGTTAATCCGAGCGTAGTGTGTGACTAACTCGCTTTCTATCTGTCGGGCTTTTATTTAGATGTGCGTGGTTTTGAAATAGATCATTCCTGATTCCTCGTATTCATTTATTTATTTATTTATGAATTGTTGTTGTTTCACAGCATGTAGTAGACACAATGAGAAAAAAAACAATAATATAAACAGGTAATGCCAGTTATGAATCAGATCCATTAGAAAATTACGATCGGGATTTAAAGACAATAATAGCATTGATTTTACATTTATACATATTAAATAAAAACTGACTCATGATCTATTAATCCTATCCGCGTGGGATGCGAATGTCGTCTTTTAGATGAATTCACAATATTACACAAAATAATTAAAATGCGCGAATATTTACCTATAGCTTGGTTTTGAATTGCCATGGAACTGAGAGGCAACTCCGGGACGCGAAGATAAAACGATATTGTGACTTGGTTTTGATATATTATATTGTTATAATTACGCTATTACATCCGTCAACTAAGTCTTTTTATGTGAAGTTAGTTAAAATTCTAATATCTCGTTTCAATTTTGTGTAATAAGGCATTGTTTGCTCGATTCTGCGTTGGGGACAAGACATGGTTTTAAGTTTTTGGTAGTTTGAGATTTTTTTTCCTTATGTTCTATTATCAATATCTTAAAGTGTTTATGCTCTCCAGGTAAATAACTGTTGCTATTAAAAATGGTATTTATTTCAAGTTTTTGATGTTATAAATAACACTAGTTATGTCCGACGCCGCGAGTTTTTACGCTCGAGAAGAACTGCTCTACACAGATACGTAATTTTGGATACCTGGATGACAGGTTTTTTCTATGTAGAAGAAACCTAAGAACTGGACCAATTCCTGATTTTAAAAAAAATGGGACCAAATGATCCCGAATCGAATCGAATCAAATCGAATTGATAGTCTTTCTTTGAAGTCGTTTAAAATACAAGCAAATAGAGAACACATTTACAAACGCAAGCTTAAAGAAAAGACTAGCTAAAAGTGGGCACAATTGTCGCTATGCCACAACGTATGGTAAGAGGAGTGACGCTATGTTATGTTATGTTGATTGGAAGTGCACGTACCCTCAGTTTCTGAAAGTAAATCAAATGTGACAAGCGATTAAAGGAATATATCATTCAAAATATGGTTGAAATGAGTCTATCAAAAGTTGTCACAGCTAATTTTACTTTCCCAAACTGGACGTAAGTGCCGTCCTGAGAGATATGACTATGACCTATGAACCGAAATACGTCCAAATTATTCAATTGGTAACGTTACAACGTACTCGAAACGTCACGTCGCCCCGCGCCGCGAGTCACGTGCCCCGAAAGGGGTATATTTTTATGGAATACGTAATTTTGTTTGACTTCATACGCGATGTCCATATTTGCCGAAGACTCGACGTCCTACATGCAAAGAGTTGTGCGCGTACCCATTAGATTCCGTGGAGGGTTCACGCTAACTTAAGATTACACAAAACAAGACCAACATAACGTCACATAATTTTCCATGCGGTATCCATTAGCGATATTTTCAATAGTCAACTGGTCAACGTGATTGGAAAATAGCCCATTGTCTTAGCTATGGATAAAAAAAATCAAGCATCACATAACATTTATTGGGGATATGCATAAATGCACCGAAGAAGTGCACAGACCTTTACCCGACCGACCACGGGTAAGATTTAGCCATATGGGTCAATACTCTACCACGCTGGCTCAGTCAGTGCGGCTTGGTGGAGTTGTACGACTATTTCATACTATTAGGTAGCGATAGTTGAACGTCCGATAATCTACAATTCTACATGTTCAGAACCGGGATTCGAAACTGCATCTCCTGCGTGAGAAGTAAGTTATCAGTCAAATTTTTATTTTTATCGCTCCGTATTACGGAAACGTACGGCATTTCTCGAAACATCTCTAAATAAACAGCCGGTGACAGCGACTGATAGAAAAATTCTCCCCATCGCCTTTTCACGGCAAACTTACCCAGACTTTCCTTTGAGTGCTAAATGGAGCATTTAACTTCAAGCCACTTCACTTACTTGTATACAGGTGACGTAATGTTTTGGCAGTTCCCGAATCAGCTGGAAGAAACTTGTTGTATTGTAACTCTGCTTTACTTTACAGACTTTACTTTACTTATTTTACAGACGGAATACATAATGGAATTACAAAGAACCGTATTGTGCGTAAAAGTCCCATTACCGACTACCGACTGTTTTTTTTTGCACAATAATGTTTGTTAAACACCAACACCAGTCAATGTTCCAGGTAGGAGGAGCACCGTCTGCAGTTGAGCTACCCACGTCACAGTCTACCCAGAGTGAAAACAAACGCGGTACTGTGTTGTTTGAAGCTCGTCCACACCGTGTCCAATCTACGGGACAGACAAATTATTTACCTAATTCACAAACTACTGCTTAGTAAAATGCCGCTGAAATTGTATTTCCGTTCCCTAACAAGAATGTAGATTTAGCTGTCACTCAAACTTTCCATGTATTGTGTGTCCGGGCTTATACGGCGCTGAATGGCTAAAGAATTTCATGTTGACAAACATGATGTTCCCAGATTGTATTCTCAACGAGTAAGTGTCTTCAGAATAACGATACTATCAATACATTAGTGCTACATTGTTCAACGCCTTGAGATCATCGCGCGTCAGGGATTAGTCTCGAAAATGCCAACATTTGCCAAACTATTTTTCTTCGTGAGTGTCATCGGGCTCGTGATGTACACTTTGTTGGCATTCTTCTCGATCCACACGGCGTATTTAAAAATCTCCCAATTAAAAGATGTGCAGAAAAAAGTGTGGTACTATCTAGACCTGGATGCGAGAATTGATAAAGATTTTAAGTACGTATTATTCTGGAGTCCTATTGAAGGACTCGTCGACGAGTATTCAACAAGTGAGGGACAACAGCCATTTATATCAGAGAACTGCCCATTAATAAACTGTTATGCGACTTTAAATGCAAGTTTGTTGGGCGGAGACTACAGCAATTTTGACGCTATCGTATTTCCGAAGCTACCGAACAAGAAAATCTTTGACAGATTACACCGCAAGCCGAAACTCCGAAAGTTACATCAGAAATACATTTTCTACAGCAAAGTATCGTCGGAGGAAGAGGTGGTTTGCAACGAGAATAGCGAAGGATATTTCAACTGGACGTGGTCATACAAAATTAACTCCGATATCTTCAGCCCGTTCTTTGAAGTGAGAGACCTCAATGACAACTTTGTAGCCCCAGGTGCAGTAATTAAATGGATAAATAGCTCAAAAACTGACGAAGATTCAAGGCTACTCAAGTTTAAGAAAAAAGCTGTGGCATGGCTAGTGCATTCATGCCTAACAAGAAACAACAGGATGACTTTTGTCAAACAACTTCAGTTCGCGTTGAAGTTATATGCCCTGGACCTTGATATATTCGGTGATTGTGACGACAAGAAATGTCCACACAATACTGATGCTGGTTGCTTGGAGTTATTCAAAAGGGATTATTATTTTAATTTGGTGTTGGAAAGGAGTGTAGCCACGGATTACGTCACCGAAGAAGTTTTAATTGCTGTCAATTCTTCAACTGTGCCTATTGTACTAGGTGGAGCTGATTATACTAAGTAAGTTTTTTAGGTGATTTTAAGTAGCATGGCTGGGCCATAGTCTTCCTGTATCTGGTGTAATTGGGTTTCATAAACCGTCAAGTGCAAAAAGGACTCGCGGATCAAGAATTCCGACCACACTCTGAGATTGTTACCTCGTAACTGGTGTAATTAGGTTTCTACATTAAAAATATAATGTATGATGTCATCATGTCATTCATGTAAATCAAATTACATATTTTTGGAGAAAGATAGGCAGTTTCCAGATTTTTCATTTTCTTGTGCTATAATATAGGACCTTGCTTTGTGCTAAATTTCATGATTGTAGGCCAACGGGAAGTACCCTAAAGGTTTTTGGTCCATTGCGTGCGTGTGATTAATATGAAAATCCAACAATTTTACAGCATAAACGGTCATAGCGTTCGATTGCGTTGACCTAGAAGGTTGATTGTTTCACAGCTATAGGGGAACACATTCCCGACATAAGAGGTCTTGACAAACGTACGGACGGACCGACAGACGGACAAAGAAGTGATAAGATTGATTTTTTTTTACTATAAGGATCGGAAAAAGATATTCAGAAATGACATTGTCACTGGAGCATGATTCTATGATTTGATGATCTACGATATCTACACCTATATCGAGTGATTTTGTAGGGGAATCTGTCAATATAGGTCTAATTGTTTTATATGGGAATTACTCGATATAGCTTCCGATATCCGTTTATAGAAGGCGCGAGAATCATGCTCCATAATGTATTATATCACAGATACTATGATATATTATAGTAAAAAACATAGTATTTCATATAACTGCGAGCATCAAGAGCTCCGTGGTCTAGTGGGTTTCACGCTAGCTTCTCACGCAGGAGATGCAGGTCCGAATCCCGGTGCTGACCATGTACTAATGAGATAAATAAATTTATCATAAGTAGGTACATTGCCTCTCGGTGGGGACATGAATGGGCTACATTACTTACATTACGGGTACTCTAACAGTGCTGGAAAACATCGTGAGGAAACCTTCATTACTCAATGGCTGCGGCGATGGGCTAGCCCCCTGTAACGCAAAATGGAATGTTGAATATATGGGTCAATGGCTCAATGTTGAATATACAAATCAGCTCATCCGCTCAGGTCAAAATGCACTGGGTAGTGAAAAATAAAGTAGCTCTGATCAAATCGGTTTCATGATGAAAGTTGCTCAGAATAATGAAAGAAAAAAGAAAGAAAGAAAAATCATTTATTTGACACACGTCAGAGAATACATTGATATACCTACAAAAATTACCTATGTGTCAAAAAGGTTTGGTTTCAGCATATGTTGCATGGTGCGGTGGCAGCACACAACGCTGGTTTTCAAACCAAACCCTTTAAACTAAGCTAAAACTAAACTAAAGTAAATTAAAAAAAAACACACACAGTTGTACCAACATTTTATGTACCTACCTATAGGTTTTGTGTTATTATTATTTATTCATGATCTGATCATGCATGACGCTTTTAACAATAATAATGTCCCTTACATATAGTTTCTCATTTGCGTTAATTCATTTACACCTTGTAGGTATATATAAACTGCAGTAGACAGAGGTAAGAAAGACCTCCCCAAATTGTATTGTCACCAGGTTCCTTCCCAATGGATCCTACATCAACGTGTTACACCGAAGCCCTCGTGAGCTTGCAGCGACAATAAACTACTTGATCTACCACCCAGAGGATTACTACCGTTATTTTAAATGGAGAAACGACTACAAGATACAAGAGCACCGAAGTAAAGGCGATCTTTGCCAGCTGTGTACACTACTGAACAGTGAAAGATTTAAAAAGTTCAGTATTTATGATAATTTTAGGCAGTGGTGGTATGATGGTGATTTGAGCGAGAGGTGTTATTTGACAGACGATAATATGGTTAATTTTCTTAAGTAAAACTTTGAATAAATGTTATTATTATCTATTATTATTATTATTATATTTTTTTCTATAAATACCTATCATTACAGGTTAAACCTAATGCGGTAGGTATATTCAACTTAATTTAACTATTTATACATCATTTTAAGAAATGTCCTGTTGTGTTAATGTCCCTCCGAGGGGTTTGGCATTTACTCAAGTGCGAGTGGGATAGACCTATACTCCACCACCCAGGCGCGGGCTTATGCAGAAGATGTCGGAATGTCAAAGATAAAGAAACTTGCGCATGTGTTAATATAAATCTAGGTGCGTTTGCGGTGAAACCAAAACTTTGCAACAAAATCTTTACCAGCAAAATGTCATCCATTGTTTGTCTTGACTTGACATTCTGTATCGATGATACAATACTCGTGAAAGTATTGACATTTCGGAAAGGGTTCGATATCCTATTGTTAGCTTTTATGGTTCCTTAGCCAATTGAGAAAGGTTTTTTTGAAATTTTTATCTTTAAAATTCAATAAAATTAGTTTTTCATACAATTATGTAAGGCTTGTATTTAATTGCTTATTAAATTGACTAAAATGAGACATCCAAAAAAAATGCAATACAATGTGGTTAAAATGTTTATCGATACGATTTAATTTTGATGTTGTTAACTTCTCATCAGTGGGTACTTTTTAGCAACTACTATACATTGTTATCTGCCCGATTCGACCATTTACACGGACGAAGTGAAAATAATAATCTGTTAAACTACCAATAAATACATTGATAAAATGCCTCTTTTATCTCATAGTAGACTAAGAACTGAATAAGAATCTGACTATACTTAGTAACTCTACATATAGGTAAGTTAGATAATTAAGCCAACCGCACAGTATGTCAATTTAAAGCTGATGAATATTCGAGTACGCTCAACAGCCCTCGTCGAGGCGTGAGGGCGCCACTGTGCTCCGCATTATGCCCAGTCAGGTGTTTGAAGAAGACTCGGTTGAGTTCCTACATAGTAGCGCAGTTTGACTTTTTGAATTGTGTATATCGATCTTGCAGGCTTACGTTTATTTTATCGCGCATTTTTACCCGGAGTTAAATGGGTAACGGTGATGGAAAACATCGGAAACCTTCAAATTACTTCATAGTGTTGCGGCAATGGGTGTAAAAGTTGGAGCCTGATGGTCGGCTCCGTGAGCAGGGCTGGTTCGTCGGGCGTAGTTAAGACACTCTTGATATCAATTTACACAGATTTATTGGCCGAAACGAGAAACAAATATAAATTCACAAAAAGCACATTCAAACGTGTTAGACAAAACGGAAGTAAGAAAATATTGCCGATGTTGCCACATCGGAGTTCAGTTCAAAATTTTTATTGACCATAAAATCATACATATTACTTAGTCCACGTCAATATAATATTAATATTTTTGTATACTACCGCCCGTTCGGAAGTTGTGGGCTTAGGGATGGAGCAAAGAAGGGCAAGAAACCTCCCCCGTACCTCTTTTAAAATATCAGAGCCTTAAAAATACAATGTTATGTATTTCTACTTAAGTCTAAGGAAATACACCGAGGAGAGACGCACTGACTCAGTCCATCGCCCCTCTTTGGATTTCTGTGCGCTGAGATGGTAAAGACCATGCAGTTTTGTCATCTAAATATTCTTTTACACTGTAATATGACTTCTTCAATAGGCCGTTTTTGACATAGTTTTTGAACCTCCTTTCTGGTAGGTCCGTTGCTTCATTAGGTATTTTATTATAAAAACTAACACATACTCCCATAAAAGAGTGAGCAACCTTACTGAGTTTGAACGCGGGCATAGCAATATATTGGATATATTGATGTTGGTGTTGCCAACAATGGGCTATCCCCCTGTCACGCTAAGTATTAGTATTGAATAACTGGCTAAAAGCGGACACAGTTGTGCCTCTGCCACCCCAAATGGGAGAAGGCGTGACGCTATGTTATTTTACTTTAAATGTGTTCAGTACAGACACATACATTAGTGTGTGTGGTATATTCGAGCTGGTGTGTTGATGGTGCTTAAAGGTGGGAGAGAGAACCCTAGGATGCTTACTTGTTGGCCCATCGAGTTTGGGCTCATTTGATTCATCGTGATTAGTAGGTACTAGTCATATCTCCTGGTGATGTTCTTATCATTATCACCTAATGATGGAGCTGGACGGTGGCCGGCGGAACCCTGGGATTGACGGTAGCCGGTGGAACCCTGGGATTGACGGTAGCCGGTGGAACCCTGGGATTCATAATTGTAAAGTATCGACTTTGAGCTCATTTGATTCGTTTTTAAGACCTATTTACTTCGAAAGAGAGTTTTTACGTTTCAAACTACATAATTATTTAATTCAAACTCGATAAGTTTTTTCGATTTTCCAAGTTAAAGTGAAAGTCATTTTTTTATTGACGATAAAATCATACAGATTGCTTAGTCAACGTCAATATAATATTAATATTTTTGTATACTACCGCCCGTTCGGAAGTTGTGGGCTTAGGGATGGAGCAAAGAAGGGCAAGAAACTCCCCCGTACCTCTTTTAAAATATGTGTGGGCCTTAAAAAATAATTCGTGCTCCCGGTTTACCAAACGTAATAAATAATAATGATATAGCGTCACGTATTTTCCCATACGGAGTGGCAGAGGCACAATTGTGCCCACTCTTAGTCAGTTATCCAATACCCCAAACGTAGTATCGAGACAACTTCGTCCATCCCTCCATACCACACGCATACACACACACGCACACACACACACACACCCTCTCTCTCTCTCTTACACACACACACACACACACACACACACACACACACACACACAAATAACCTGTATACTGAATGTTTAATGTATATTTATTATTTTAATACTTCATTTAACTAATTTGAATTATTGTTAAAATCTTTAGTAACGTTAAAGTAAAATTTAACTTTGTTCTTATTTAATCTATTTCTAATTGTTTAACTTATGATATAATAAGACTTGGGTCAGAGAGCGAAGTCGTCTGGCACAGGTATTTTCATACTTAAAAGACGGCTTCAGCTTACATAATGTCAATAATACTCATGGTTAAACAATAAACATTTTTGATTTTTTGATTTGATTTGATACGAATTTATCCTGCCTACTCTACATTATTTCCGTCTCACTCAACCAAGACCCTACAAACAAAGCACTTGAAAGCAGCTCGTGCCTAGCAAAGACCTCATGAATATGCGGACCGTGAGTTTATCTCGACGATATGGTAACAAGCTGGGGCCGAGCTGTTTTGGTGGAATCTTGGAAAGATTTTGAGAAGTGGGGCAGTAGGACCGTCCTCAAATATCCACCCACAGCTTAGCTTAGCTTAGCTTAGACCAGGGGCGATGTTAATACCCAGATAAACAGTCAGTTAACTTTATGTACCTTTAAAATGTCATATTCCCCAGATAAACGTGCAGATACACGAGAGGATTAAATCTGAGGATTTAAAGATCGGAACACATTATTTTAAGAACTACACTGAAGAAAAGAATTATAATTTGAGTTTGAGTTTTTCAGAATTATATTTTGAAGGATGTTCGCTGACTTCAGAGGATCAGAGCACAATTACTACATACACAAAAAGAGTTATTTTTCGACTGTTCCCGTTAATTCTTTCCAAAAAAAAATTGTAGTTTGAAAAAGAAAGTGTAGTTTGAAAAAAGTTAATCCAAATCGATCCAGTTTGAAATATTTGCGCTTACCAAGGGTTTTTTTAATACTTGCATATAAAATATCGGGATATCATTTAAAATATGTAATGCCTCTACCTGTTACTCACAACAACTGTATCACAGCACTGGTAATGGTAAACCTACATACTGAATCCGGATTAGGGTTCAGATGGCTGCGGCAGGCTAATAGGATAGCAATGGACTCCACCCTGCTGATTATGCTACTCGTTAAACTCATGGTATATCGTAACAAGACTGGAATATCAATATGAACATTCGTACACAGGCACTCACATTGCTTCAGGCCCTGCACTAGGATACCCTGACGTAAGAACCAGAATCGCTGACGTCACACACGTTTAAACACCCAAGAATTGTTTTTTTTACACACTTGTATACTTGTACAAATATTTTTCAGATGTTGTCGCAATAATATGATTAACATCTACATAAATATTTATACAGACACATACGTTGCGTCTGGACCCACAGTAGGATAACTTATCACACCAAGAAGACATCAGACTCTTCAGCTGGGATTCAGACCACTCACTTGGAACCCTGAGTCTCAAAACGCAACGCCGCCGCCACTAAGGTTGTCATCATTAGATTAGTTAAATTACTATAATGTGACTTAAATATTATGAGGAAACCTTCACGAGTCCATAGCTGCGGGGATGGGTCAAGCCCCTATCACAAAAAATATCGATGTGGAGTATTAAATAACTGTCCAAACATGGATGCTACTTATCTATAGCTCGAACGACGTAAAATCAACCTTCGCGTTGAACTACGACTCTACGTCGACCTTATGTCCACGACATAAGGCTTCCCCGGATCAACTTCATACGTCTGCCTTTCCGTTTAGAGAAACCGCGTGACGTTTATTGTTTGTTTGTTTTAAGTTGTCTTGGATAGCATAATAGGGGGGGAGGCAGGTGGCGTGCGAGCGCCTATGCAGGCATTTATCTGGCGTGGGGACGTGCGGAAATTGAATGCAATTAGACCGAACGCATTCGGTGAGCGCACACTCGGTTTAACACTAGTTTTCTACGGATGCTAATTATTTGCTCGATCTAGTCGATTCATAATACATAATTTCTTTATTGCACACAAACAGTTACATAGGACAATAAAGAACTTAGAAAACGTGTACAAAGGGGAGCTTATCTCTAATAAGAGATCTCTTCCAGCAAACCAAATAGGGATGAGACAGGTGGATTGCTGAGTAGGAGTAGACCCATGTGTACAATACATATTATTACTTACAAATCAATAGACTACATAAACTAGTGCCGATTTTAGTTGAAAGGTTCAAATCCGGGTCCCAGCCGGTTTTAACACATCGGAAACGATCGTGCGGCAGCAACAGCTGGCCAAGACATATACTAGATGGGGTTCACAACCGAGAAACACAACAACCAATGGATCCACCCCGGGACGACTGCAAACACTCCAAGTTATTTCTAAATAAATACAACCATAAACTTACGAATTACTTGATGAGGCTGCCGCGCAGCAAAATAAAAATACTAATAGGCCTCTTAACAGGCCATTGTACACTTAACAAACACTTGAAAATTACAGGTGCAACAGACAGTTCCCTTTGTAGGGGATGCATGGAAGTGGGCGAGACCATGGAGCACATGTTGCTTGCGTGCCCCTCCACTATAGAGACCAGGATCGCGATTCTGGGAGACAACAGCAGAGCGTCAACCCTCCTCGAACATCCAAGCCCTCCTACTCCAGCTGGTGCTGGAGTTAGGTTGGCTGAATTAAGTGCAGGCGCAAGGGAAATGCACAAAGGCCCCGCTCTCGTGGGCCAGGTGCAGGCACATCATCCCCCTGGATGAAGAAGAAAAAGAAGAAGAAAGTATCCTTATCTATGTAGTATTTATTTCCGTATTTCATATGACACGTACCTACACTGTAGGTCCCCGGCTACTATCGCTACTCGGTGGCAGTATTCGTAAAGCTGTGTTAGAGGACAGTCTGACAGTCAGGTTGGCCACAAGCCTGACACCCCTCAGTCAACCCGTACTATTCCAGCGTGTGGAGTATGACACATGCCCCTTGGTGGGGACGTTAATGGGATACTTATCAGGTTAAGTTTAACATGTTGTTCGCTGTTTTAAATGCTATAACTTCTCTTTTAATATAGACGCTAAGGGCCTTTACACATTACGCCGCAGCGGCACTACGGCACTAGTCTCCATTGGATTTGTATGGAGTCATACACAACGCTGCCGCGGCGGCGGCGGTGACGGGCGTCTTCGTGTGTAAAGGGCAATTCAATTCAACCCAATTCAATTCAAAAAAATATTGACCATAAAATCATACAGATTACTTAGTCAACGTCAATATAATATTAATATTTTTGTATACTACCGCCCGTTCGGAAGTTGTGGGCTTAGGGATGGAGCAAAGAAGGGCAAGAAACCTCCCCCGTACCGCGGGCTCTACTCACGGTGCAATCTGTCTTGCAACTTGTCCGCTGCAACTTGTTGCATACAACCTGCCTACTCACGATGTAATCTCGATGCAATCTTGCATGCAACCTGCACCTGCAACCTGCAACCTGCCTACTCACGATGCAATCTACCTGCAATCTGTTGCAAGGCAACAAGTTGCAGCGACAAATCGCGAGACAGATTGCGTCGCTTGTACAGCCCTTAAGACTCGATACAAATATAATTGAAACAAAAAGTAAACTTTAGAAAAAACCGACTTCCACAAACCCTATTTGATTAGATTGAGTTTAATAATAACTGTAACCCCTTATCCCCCCCCCCTTGGGGAATTAATTTTGTCAAATCCTATATCAGTGCTACCCCACGCGACTAAGGAACCCCTGTACAAAGTTTCATGGCTCTAGGTCCACCGGTTTAGGCTATGCGTTGCTTGCCCGTCAGCCACGCATTGTATTTGTACCTAGTATTGAGCAGATCTGGTGGCCATATGTGGTCTTCATCAGCAGTTCCGCATCACAATATTATGCTATGTGCATTTGCACGAGTTATTATGAAAAACACAAAAATCACTATAGGTCTGCCTATAATATTTGAAGAGTTCTCTCGATTTCTCCAGGATCCCATCATCAGATCCTGACCTGGTGTCAATGGGACCACCCTTGAGGTATTACCTATACGCCGAAAAAAGATTTGTTCAAATCGGTTCATAATTGGCGGAGTTATCGCGTAACAAACATAGAAAAAAAAAACATACGGGTCGAATTGAGAACCTCCTCCTTTTTTTGAAGTCGGTTGAAAAGGAAAACCCGCTGCCGCTGTGGCGTAATGTGTAAAGGCCCTAACAAACATATAGTAGGCCGAGTGAATGAGGGTATCACCTTTCATCGAAAATAAATGCTTCATATGAGTCAATACCTGAGCTCCTTAGAGTAGAGTTGGAGTCCAAACCGAAGATGGTTCGGTCTCTGTCTTGAACGCAATATGACTTCAAATGATATTCAGGTAGAACTTAGATCTACTACTAAATGGAGGAGGTTCCAAAAGTAACCCGTAGGTAAATTTATTAAGTATAACGGGTATAGAACTGAAATCTACCAGAAATTTTACTGTAGCTAAAATCAAAACTGATAATTTTCCTTCAAAAGTAAAAGGATATTTTTCATTAGCAATTCGCGCCACGCACTGCTACGTGATATTATTATGTATTACGTTTACGTATAACGTAACGAAAAACAGTAACAACTCATGTCATGTAGATTAGTTTTTGGTTTCAGCTCCATAAACCTACTATTTATGACTGTACCTATCAAAACAACCCCCCCCCCCCCCCTCCTCCCCTCCCCCACGCGCACACACGCAAGCACACAATTTACTTTCTCAATTATTTATTTACAAGTATACAACACCAAATTACAAGTACACACACGGGACGGGCGGGACACACCTGACATAAGTAAGGCACTCATGCTGTTTTTTTGGTTATTTTTCCTTCTTTTTCTCCTTTCGATTACATACTTAGGTTGTTTACATAATTAAATTCTTTATTGGCCTCATTTTAAGATTATTTTTTAATATTACATGTGGCTGTGGATTTATTGTTGATAAAATAAAATAAAAAAGATAACTTTTCACATATTCCTCCTCATATTTTCAAATATCTGTCCTGTAGCTGGCTATCCGGTTATCAAAACTAATTGATAGATGAAGCCCGGTGCTATGGAGCGGTTATAATCACCGCCCTGGGATGCAATCATTTATTTAGCGCTGTTCACAGTTTTCATTTGCCGTTGAGCGATCGCATTTTGAGTAACTACGAGTAAGAGCGCATCCCCATGACGACACGACAAACAGTTGTCGTTCTGTTTATTACATCGTGTACGATTAAACTTGTCGTTCGCAAACACAGCCTTCACCGCAACGCTACAGAGGTCGACAAAAGTCTTCAAATATGGGTATAGTCATATTTTTTATAAGGGTTGGGTGAGACATTCCGAATAACTTACGGTGGATTTTTTAAGATCAATAAATAAATAAACTTTCACCGACCACCACTTTGATCAGAGCAACCATATTTTGGCATCTCCGTATGTCTTTGTCTGGCTGCTACTGATTCTATGGAGTAGAAAATAGCTCATGTTAAATGAGAGTTCCTTTGTCTTAGGGTTTCAACCAATGGACTAAGCTTCTCACTTAGGAGGTGCGAATCCATGTGATAACTTTTAGAACCAGGGAGCACTTACCCAGTGGAGAGCGCTTAGATACATTTTCCTTTGAAACACAACTCACCAATTTACGGGCGGTGGGGGACGAGGTAAGAGTGCTGTGATTGGTCAGCCGCTGAGAAACTGTCTGGCGGCCCGTCATCGTACATAAGTTGCGTATGCGAACGTTTGTTGTATTTGGCGAGCCGCATTCCCCCGCAGGCGCAGTTAATTGGATATACTCGTATTGTCTCTGATTAGAACATTCTAACGGAGATATAAAACATCGTGAGGACACCATCAATATGGCTAAGGCGATGGACTACCTAGCCCCTTGTTACTCATAAGTTAAGTTTTTGTTTTGTGGCTTCTACCGTGGGTTGCCTGGTTGCCTGCCACACAATAATTCCGCCAATGTTACGCATAATGGAGCGTTGAATAACAAGCTATAAGTATTATTGTATTATTACTAAGGGTGGGAACAATAGGCTTGTGGCCTGTCAAGTCAAAATAGATACTTTTATGAACTGTCAAAACGGAACTTTTGTTCCTGAGTTCTATGAAATAACAACAGAATGACGTCATGTAAAAGTGCCATCAAATGCTGTCTTTTTTGCATGAAATTGACTTTATAAAATATATCTGCTGGAAATATACAATTCTGAGAATGTCAAGCCATTTTGTACATAATGCTTGTTCCTAGATTTATTGGATTACCTTGGCACAAGCCTATTGTGACTCTGCCACCCCTTATGGGAAAAGACGTGACGCTATGTGATTAATTAATATTTTTCGTTATAATCGAGCCAGCTGTATACACCTTGTTGTTATAAATTACCTATTCAGCCGATGAAAACAAATAAACATGTTATTACATAAATGAAAGGTTTGTTTTCTACTTATTATGAAATTATTATTATTAAAATTACAATGTGTTTATTGTTTCTTCAGAGCATGATTTATTTCAAAATTAATAATATTACATGCTTTTGTGACTATTCAAAACGTCTATTTACTTGTTCGTTTGCCTTTCACATAGTTCAATGTCATATTATCTCTGTGGCGATGGGCTATCCCTCTGCAACGCAAAAAGAAAGCAATAACTGAATATGCTACAGTATTCCTCAGGAAATAAGTCCGAGGGTATCGAACTTATTTTGCTGATGACGCTTTGTTTGTAATTTTGACATATTAACCTGTAGCGTGTGCGCCACGCCCACGCCCCTATAGTACTCGCAAAATACGTTGTTTCGTGAACAAAAGATGTCCTTTGGCAGGTCGAAACTATGGATTTAAGAAGTGGAGCCACCTGGATTTGTGATGCAGAGGCAAGAGAGGGAGGGGTAAAGTTTGTATGGGCAAAAATAAAATACTTGACTGACCTATGCAGCTGTAATTTGGCAAGTAAGAAGTTCAAAGAACCAGTAGACGTAAGTTCTGTAATTATTTTAAAGATTTGCCCCCACAAAGGGCAAAAAGGGGGCCAAATTTTGTGCAAACTACAAAAAAATCCAGACATATGATGTTTTTAATATAGCAAGAGACGACTGACGGCGATATTGAAGGTATTGCCGTTTTAGGCGCAGACGACGTTGGTGCGGAAGCCTTCGTGTCCGACCCGCACTTGACCAATTTTTATTTGGTCCAATATCGTTATCCCGTACATGGCATGAAGGCCAGAAATTAATTTTACCACAAAAAACAGACATACAGAAAACTGATACCTACTTAATGATTGATTTGTCCATACATAACTCGCTCTACAAGTAGTCGTTTTTAACCGACTTCCCAAAGGAGGAGGTTTACAATTCGTCCGGATATTTGTTTTTTTTTTTTTTTTTTTTTTTTTTTTTTTATGTATGTGCCTCGATAGCGCCTAGACGGATGGACCGATTTGGAAAATTATTTTTTTGTTTGAAAGGGTTTACCTTCCCATTGGTCCCATTGACACCAGGTCAGGATCTGATGATGGGATCCTGGAGAAATCGAGGGAACTCTTCAAATATTATAGGCAGACATATAGTGATTTTTGTGTTTTTCATAATAACTCGTGCAAATGCACATGGTAAGCATAATATTGTGATGCGGAACTGCTGATGAAGACCACATATGGCCACCAGATCTGCTCAATACCAGGTACAAATACAATGCGTGGCTGACGGGCAGGCAACGCATAGCCTAAACCGGTGGACCTAGAGCCATGAAACTTTGTACAGGGGTTCCTTAGTAGCGTGGTGTAGCACTGATATGAGATTGGACAAAATTAATTCCCCAAGGGGGGGGGGGATAAGGGGTTACAGTTTGTATTAAACTCAATCTAATCAAATAGGGTTTGTGGAAGTCGGTTTTTTCTAAAGTTTACTTTTTGTTTCAATTATATATCAATTCATTCGAGTACGTTTACTGCGAACGGTACACATATATAGCGATAGACTCAGAGTCCCTATTAAGCCGATCCCCACGGTAAATAAAAATAGAATATGTCATTCGTAAGGCGTATTCAAACGAACGAAGATGGACGAGCCATTGTCGAGGTAGAGTCAGAATAAAAAGAAAGTATTTTCAGTAATAAATCTGAGTGGGGAGTTGTCGATCACAGCTGTGCCCCGAGGGTGTGATATCGGCAGCCCTTCCGCTGATGTACGGTTAACGAAAAAAATACAACCGAATTGATAAACCCTTCCTTTTTTGAAATCGGTTAAAAAGGCAGTCATTTGACTCGATTCTAGGTTACAAGATGAATATCTTAACAAACAGCCAGCAGTTGTAACATCTTGGCTGGCTCAACAGCAGGTTGGCTCTCAGAAGCACACCAGTCGAATAATTTTAGTATGAATTTCTATAGACGCGTTGACGAAAGGGTTAAAGTTATCTATATCTAATAATTAAATTAGTACATTTAGTACGTACGAGTAGTTTATATTTTTATGAAATAGACATAACGGTACCTACTTATACCCTGATCGCCAAACAGCTAGACTAACATAATAGTGAGTTGCCGCTTTATGGTATGAAAAAAAGTGTTGTATTCACAGTTGCCAATTCAATTCGAGTTGTTTAATTATTACTTGTATTGTAAATTGTTACTAAAGTTGTTGAAATATGTGTATTTGTTTAGAGGTTTTGCATTCATACACCTTAGTAAATTAGTGGAATGGGTAAAATGGGTATCTACCCTCAAAGCGTCCGTTTATCTAAATAAATGCCATTGATTCTGTGCCACCTACATAATTTATCAAAGAGGGGCAAAGAGTGGCAGCAGACCGCAAGCAGTGGAAAGATTTGGAGGAGGCCTGTGTCGTTAGACACACCGAGATAAGGGAAATTTTATTTATAAGATAAATGTAAAACCAATTGTTAATTTTCGGAAATCAAAGGATTTTATTATTTTATTATTACTATACATATTTATCTTATTGAATCGATATGCTTTCGATTTTACTAAACCGATTTTTACAACACTTATTAATTAGGAGTAAATAGAGCGTGCAACATTAAAAGTAAAAGGGCGAATCCAACTGTCGTTTTAATCTAGCTGTTTGGGGGTTTAATTAAGTGTTGTTGGTTCAGTACCTACCTATAACGCATGTACACAGGAATGGAGTAGAAAACAACGGTACTTAATTATGTGTTGTTGGTTCAGTACTAAGTACCCACCGCATACACAGGAATGGAGTAGAAAACAAAATAAAATCCTTTTTAGATGTTAGTACTTTCTTATTTATAAGTAGTCGATAGTATTCTATACTATAAAAACTGTTATCCCAACAAAACATGCATATGCATATACAAAAACGCCAGTCTCGCAGCCTGCGCAGTTTATTCTACCGTAAAAAGTTGTGAGATCTAATTTTTAACCAAGTCGGTTAATTTAACCAGTATCTGTGTATGGTAGAATCTTTCCAACAACTTTATTATCGTATACTGTTAAGTACCTACCTAATTAGTTAACTAATAACATTTATAGTGATCGGACCAATATAAGACATCTTTATTTCTTCAATAATAATTAGAATGACTTGGCAATCGCACGTAGAAAAGTTGTCGAATATAGGACCGTGTGTGCAACGTAATGTACCTATTGCTCTCGCTCCGAAATAATTCGTTGTTTTCTTATTAGTTAAGTTTATCTTTATTTAGAGATATGTTGTGTTGAGTAATAATATTCATTTGTGCTCTGGGTGCTATAGAGTGGTCAGTTGAGCGCGATTGCCAAGTTATTCTAATTATTATTGAAGAAATAAAGATGTCTTATATTGGTCCGATCACTATAAATGTTATTAGTTAACTAATTAGGTAGGTACTTAACAGTATACGATAATAAAGTTGTTGGAAAGATTCTACCATACACAGATACTGGTTAAATTAACCGACTTGGTTAAAAATTAGATCTCACAACTTTTTACGGTAGAATAAACTGCGCAGGCTGCGAGACTGGCGTTTTTGTATATGCATATGCATGTTTTGTTGGGATCTCATTTCTTTTTGTAAGTAACTTTCCTTTTTTTCTTTTCGGGTACTATTTCTTGTGCGTTAGCTACCGACTTTCTCAAAGCCCACTCCCTATCTCTATGGGCTCTTCTCTGTGGCTTTGATGTTACGATTTGTGACAAGTCTGGGCGGTGAATTATATAAATATAAATCATACCTCAAACCAAACCATACCGCGATTCAGGAAATGCACACCTAGCGACATCTAATGGGGAATAGCGATATTAGACAATATTGTACCGCTTTATTAGGGTTCCGTACCCGAAGGGTGCCAAACGGGACCCTATTACTGAGACTTCGCTGTCCGTCTGTCCGTCCGTCCGTCCGTCTGTCACCAGGCTGTATCTCATGAACCGTGGTAGCTAGACAGTTGAAATTTTCACAGATGATGTATTTCTGTTGCCGCTATAACAACAAATACTAAAAATCAAAAGAAATTTAATATTAAGGGGGGCTCCCATACAACAAACGTGATTTTTTTGCTCATTTTTGCTCGATATTAATAATGATAGCAGGTAGACGCTTAAAGTGTTCACAATATATTGAGTATATTATTTATTTAAAAAATAAATAATTAAATTAAAATTAAATTAATATTTAGGGGGGCTCCCATACATTTTTTTGCGGTTTTTATAGATAATGGCACGGAACCCTTCGTGCGCGAGTCCGACTCGCACTTGGCCGGTTATTTAAATCATAGCTGGAACCAAACCATACCGCGATTCAAGATACACATAGCGACTAGCGACATCTAATGGGGAATAGCGATGAATCGAAGTAGTCGTGTACTGAGCTTATTGATAATTAATATATTATGAAATTGGGGCTAAAATTGCGCAATGTTTGAGTTTTCCTTGGCTTTGCAGGCTAAACTCTAACCATGCTCAAAATTTTAAGCTTGTGGGTTCGCTAGAAGTAACCTTTAGAGTTTTCATGATCGTGAATCAGTGAGTCAGTGAGTGTCAAAATTGAGGAACTTTGAATTGCTGTACCTTCAACTCTACTGGTTCAAATTTATTGAAATTTTGAGAATATGTCTTATGACATGGTGCCTTTTAGCCGCCGGGAATTCAGGTTTCTATCTTTATCCACAACGGAGTAACAGGTAGGTCAAATATGCTCTGAATGGCTTCCTGTAAAGGATGTTACTGCTGCGCCCGTATGTTTTGCTTTTTGCTCGACTTGGCTTGGGGGCGCTGCCGCGCCCCCAGATAACAGCAAAATACCTACTTGTTTTTCTACCAATCCTACAAGCATTTTTAGGGTTCCTCACCCGAAGGGTGCCCAACGGGACCTGTTACTGAGACTTCACTGTCCGTCCGTCCGACTGTCCGTCCGTCTGTCAACAGGCTGAATCTCATGAACCGTGGTAGCTAGACAGTTGAAATGTTCACAAATGATGTATTTCTGTTGCCGCTATAACAAAAAATACAAAACAAAATAAATTCAATATTAAGGGGGGGCTCCCATACAACAAACGTGATTTTTTTGCTAATTTTTACTCGATATTGATAATGGTGGCAGGTAGACGCTTAAAATGTTCACCATATTTTGAGTATATTATTTACTTTAAAATAAATAATAAAATAAAAATTAATTAATATTTAAGGGGAGCTCCTATACACGGTACCCTTCGTGCGCGAGTCCGACTCGCACTTGGTGGTTATTATTAAATAAGAAGGTAAGTACTTACAAAATAAAACCATACTACTTTTTTTTGCATTATATTTGCTAATGGCGTTTATTCTAATAAAATAACACAACAAACAGAGCCACCAAGTTATCTGTAGAATAGAGCGAGGCGCCACCGTCTACGCCAACTGAAAAGCATTAACACTACAACAACTGACGGCGGCGGCGCGAAGTAAACTTTTCAAAGTGGCGTCAGTAGTTTCCGCTTTGGCCGTTCAACAGAATTGGTGTGGTGGCTCTGTAACATAACATTTACCACACATAATTTGAGTGATCGGTTTTCATTGGCTGCTTTCATAATAGTGTTGTGGACGTCATTGTGTCACTAGATTTCATAACCAGCCAAATCACCAACAATACCCCAGACAGCCATACGCTTAATAGCTTCAGTTAAGCGAATGGGTGAATGTACCTAAACACCAAAGTACCTACCCTTTATCACAATCACAACAATTTCATTATTTTCAATGACGTCGTAGTTTCCGTGGCTTTAATTTCTTGTTTAGTAAAAACCACGACTGACAATCGTCCTCGAATGTCGGATTCCACCATTTCCTGAAGTTACGTTGCGTCTCTTGTCTACTCATCCTTGTCTTGTCGTTTAGCATTTTGCAAAGTTCGCAAATATCGATCCTGGGGCTGGGTTCGCTATAGTAATAGTGGTTTTTCCATTCAAAGAACCTTTTGTACGCTGCTGGGTTCTTGATGAGGTAGTTGATGATGGCACCCAGATTCGTTAGGCTGTGCCTCGTGTCCACATACGCACCGGGCGGCAGGAACCTGCGAACAAACGCCATTTCAAACACAGTTTCATAATTTTCATAATTTCTTTATTGCACACAAAAAAAAGTTAACAAAGCACGGTAGGTAATATAAAGTGTACAATGGCGAGCTTATCTCTAAAAAGAGATCTCTTCCAGCAAACAAAGTTTCGATGAGAGAGGTTGATAGCTGATCGGTGGTAGACCCATGTGTGTGTACAACAATAAAATTAAAAGGTTGCATACATAATTATATAATATGCATTCTAAAATTTACTTATATCCTAGACATAAAGACTAAAATAATATAAATATGATAGATACCTACATAACATTATACTTTGTGCCTAGTTACGTTCAGCCAGTTATTAAATAGTCCCTTACAAGGGGCTGCCCCATTGCCGCTTTTTGGTAAATAAATACACACTCTGTTTTGCTTCTCAGATGTCTGTGATGCAAGCAAATACATGTCATCATTTTTCCACTTCACTTTTTCACAATGAAAGACTTATGTTTTTAATAATCTTGTCATAATATCGGTAGGTATTTAATTTTAAAGAATTTGAAGGCAATCTGACATCTGCAAAAATTTACAAAAAATAAAAAAATAATGACACTGTCGTCGCTCATTTGCGTTGTTGATTTCTCAAGTGCTACTGAAAATCTGATTTGTTTCATTCCTGACTAGATGCATGAAGTTAAATTATTCCTGAAATCATGTTAACTGTTTCCTAATATTGTCGTAGGTGGTCGTAGGTAGATACGGGAAGACAAGGTCTGATCACAGAAACTCTTACCTCGAATAGTTGGCTCCTCCATACACCAGAGGTATAGTTTTATGCGTGATAGTCCTTACTACTTCAGCTGTCACATAGTCCTCAGCCATATAGTTTTCGACTACGATACTGAAGTAATACTCCTTTTCTATCATCTTGTAGCACTTCCATCTCTTTTGTCCTGGACAATTTCTCTTCGAGCACTCCCCAAAATCATCGACAGTAAGGTTATATCCTAAAAGTTCATTTCTTAGTTGTTTTACAAAATTGTCGCCCGCCTGTTTATTATTGCAAGAAGGTATGACCCAAGCCACAGCTCTCTTTTTGTGTTTTAATGAATTTTCTAAAGCTTCGCTAACATGAGTCATGTTTTGTATCCAGTCCATGTTGATCTTTGGACCAATATATTGTTTTCTAGCGTTGTATATATTGAAGAAGGGACTAGGGATATCAGAGTTTAGTTTGTACGTCCAGGTCAAGTTGAAGAAGTCGTCAAACGAAGGGTCGCAGACTGGGTTTTTTCGTGGGATCTCCGATGACCTGAAGATGTATTTCTGGTGTGGATATCTACGCATTGATAGGGCTGCGTTTGAGTTTCTCAAATCGCGGGAATTGAAAACGATTGCGTCAAAGTTACTGTGGTCATTGTGTAGTAAGGTTTTGTCAAATGACAAATAGCAGTTGATATACTCGCACTTGTTAGAAACAAACATACTTTGTCCTTCTTCCAGCGGTTTTGTTTCTTTAGTTGCTTTCCACAAGAGGACATATTTCAAATCCGATGGATATCTCAGTCGATGCGATACTTGGTGGGGTTTTGATCTGGTCCTTATTATGTGGGGAATAGAGGCGATCATGATAGACAGCGATATCATTGAAGCGTAGAATGCAAATTTTAGTACGAACTTCCGGCACGTACGCGTACTGGCGGTATTGATGAATGAACACCATTTACTGTTTTCTCTCTTGTATTCCATTATTGGGGTGCAATTTAATTTGGAATAGAATTAATCACTAAGTTGTGAACACGACTGCATTATTGGAGTACAGTTTAAGAATACATCGCTTTGGGCTTGTTTGTTGGTATTTGATCGACAGCGGATGACCGTTGTTCGTGTTTGGAAAATACTGAAATTCTGAATTGTTGATTATGGCATTGGAAGCGACCACGAGCGACGGATACGAGAATTGAACAATTTTATTTAGAAACGCTTTAGTTGGATACAGTCAAATACAGTTATCATTTCTTCGTAAAGTGCAAAAGGCAAATCAATAGTACATAACATAATGCACTCACTGGAAAAAAAATAAGTTTTATTCAAAGCGTGGAAAAAGTATGCCCTCACTGACTTTGTGAAAAGTATCGCATTTCGTTGTAATTTATGCGTTTAATTTCGCAATATATAAAGTCATGGCTTCGCTCGACTACCGCCTGAAAAACTCGTTTTCGTACGTTTAATTTATGGATAAAAAATATTTCGGCGTAAAACGCGTAATATTGCTAACGAAAGTACCCAAGTGTGTTCTCCGTTTCAAACATGAGTAAGATGAGAATATCGGAATATCACTCAAGAAATACACTTGTGGTTGGTAAGGGAATTAGGGAATCACAAAACAGCTTTGATAGCAACCTTCTGTGATTGATGCGTAACTACAAGTACTATTAGTGATAGTCTGAAAATACCTTATCGCTAACTCGAAGGTAACATTAAAGTATGTGTCTCCCTATCGCTATACCTGCTAGTTTGACATTAAATCAGCACTTTATTTTAAACAAACAGTCGATACTTAGTTTACGCCCTCTCTTACGACAAACATTATACCTCTGGAACAGCATTCCTCCAAATCTTATTATACAGAGAAAATTGGTCAAATGGGGAAGTGAATCAGGCAGGAGTCATGACCTGTGGTCGATCAAATCCCAAAACAAAACAAAAGCCTGTCGGCCGCAACAGTCGATCATTATCATTAAGCTGCGTAAATCCGACAGTCTATTGTACACAGAGCTACGTTTAGAGCCCGCTTATTTTCAGTTGTTGCGCCCCGCAAATTGTCGACACTTGAGTACAGATTAGCTTCGTTACCCCTGCAGCGAAACGGTGTATACCGGCACTGGCGGCAGGGCTGGAAATGATTTGTCGATATCGATATCGAATCATACCTACATTATATTACTGGACCCTTCTTTGTTAGTTAGCTCGACCAAAGACAGTAGTAGACCCACCTTAGTTACCGAATAAAATTTTATGAGGCAGTTACACTAGTTATATTTATACTGTAATGTGCTGTTGATGTCCCAAATAAAAATAAATAAAATAAAATAAAATACGAATAGAAATAGGATACTAGTACTAATATAACAAACTCGATATTTTGTAGCATGGTGTGGATAAGAGTAGGTTTTTTAGCGATTTCGTTTAGGTACCTATACCACATTCAGATCCAAAAAATAGCATGACCGTCCTAAAACAAGACTTGGTATAGGAACCATAAAGTTTATTATGGAGTATTGGAATTAAAATTGTAGCCATGGTGATGTTTATACTTTGATAGATTTGAAATCTAAGCTGTACATTGCACCTGTGACTTTTTTTCTCAAAAGACTTTGGTATCGATACCCCATTCTTATCTTCGATTGTCCCACCCCTAGGTTCCGAAGTGCGCGAGGCAACCTCACAGAATAATGATTTCTTTGAGTCTCCTCTCTATTTGAAGTGCTCGCTATTACTGGCTCAGATACCTACGTTTGTGCTTTCACTTAGACTCCGCTCCTTATTGTCCAATTTAATTTTTTCCCGGTATGCTTTGTAGGTAGGTAAATTAAATTTTGGTTTGCACGTTCAAAGGGAAACGGTGGGTAGTCTGTTTACAAAGAAAATGATGACGCCACAGCAGTGCTTTTGTAAATGTGAATAGATTCTTCTTAAAGTGTGTGTTGCTATATGTTTTGAATACTATTTATGAAAGTAATCATTCTCATTGACAATTTCATATTTATTTGGACCACTTAACCCCTTCACTCTGAGAAGCACACCGCTCGAACGGCCGAACAATGGCGAACTATTGTTATATAAGATGTTTCGGCGAACCAGTTAAACGCCATAAGCATTGTGTTATTTATTAGGTATATTAAATTTTATTCTTCGTTGGTGATGAGAGTGACAACAACATCTTAACAAGTTTACATATGGCCATATACCTTATTTTAATGAAATTGGCTCCTAAACAAAACTTTGCATACTGTAGCAAAGCGTCACGCCTATTCCCATACGGGGTGGCAGAGGTACAACTTTTAGCCAGTGATTCAATACTCCATTTTGTGTGACAGTGGGCTAGCCGCAGCTATGGAGAATGGAGGTTCTTTTGGCTCCTAAACTAATCTAATTTAAATTACATTCTCGTATATCGCCGACGCAAACAAGGTTCTGCCTCTAATTAGGTGTTAAATCACCAGAAGAAGTAAATCTCCACGTGGTTTGCGTTCACCGACCGCCGCCTTTATATTTGCACTGATTTACACCTTGTGAATAGTCACGCGGGTAGGGCTGCGCACTTTGTGGGGAGATTAGTGCAGATAGACGAGTAACGATAACGGTTATAAGTACAAACCGTTATCGTTAGGTATCGCAACTTGGTGTGGTGTTCTTGTGCCTCTTACATTGAATGACCAACTGAATCATTCACTATCCTAAGATCATTTCAGAACAGTTTCAAATTATGCATTTATAATACTTCGAGGTAGCTTACTATTACACCCATTTTAGCGTCAGATTTGGTACCTAATCTGATCCGAAAAATTACTATGACCAAATATAAGACAAATGTAGATGTAAAATAAAGCTCATTGTGGAGTATTGGAATGATGGTTGCCAAGGTGATGTTGATAATTTCATAGATTAGAAATCTAAGCTGTATCGGCATACGGCGTTGTGGTACAGGCCTGTATTATATAAGACAAATGATAAGATAAGATAAGATAAGCGAGGAAGCGAGAGATGTATTCCAGGATCGTAGCAAGTGGAGGTCTTTAGTCTCTACCTCATCGTGATAATGACAAAAAGTGAAAAATAAATTAAAAGTGAAAAAATATTTTAATATAAAGCTGTTATTTATCTAAAAGGAGAAAATAACATTTCCATTGAATCAAATGCGTCAAAATATAACATAACACAATTAACTATGATATAAAAGCTTGTTGCGAGATTTAATTAGGTAAGGTATGCACCTTTATGACACAAACTAGTAAATCTCGCAACAGGCTTCTAAACCTTTGATTTTGACATGTTACATTTTATGTGGGTACCTAACCTACTGCCCACTGTGAACTTTTTCGCTCCGAATGTCTAAGGCGTCCATTACACGCTCACGCAGGCGTCAGTCAATTCCATCAGTCATGAACTTATGAGGGATGGTTGCATGATGTCGATACAAATCAACTTCAGTCAACTGTTAGTCATCGCACGGTCAGTTATTCGTCAGTCACAGCACTGACTTTGGCAAAACTGACAGCAAAACCTCGTGTAATGGACGCGTAACAGCCGATTTTTCAATCCTCAGATAACGTTTATCTGTCTGTTTGTCTAAGCAAAATGAAGGGGGGAATAATTCATCTGGGAATTGAAAAATCGCCCCCAACTCTGACGCTCCAACATGGCCACAACTCTGACGCTCCAACATGGCCACAACCCAAAACCAACAGAGAGCCCGCGCTCGCCACTGGCTTGACTCTAAGAGCCCACGACGACTTTTTGCAGCGCTGCAGACGCGCGTTAGTCGCATTTGCTACGCGCTTCAGAAGCGATGCTAACGCGTGGCAGCATCGCGACTGTAGCGATAATGCAAACGCGCGACAGCATCGCTACTAACGCGCGTCAGCATCGCGGCTGATTTTTGGTTACGTGGGCGAGGGTACACAGCTAGCGACCGCTTCGCGACTGTATCGTTACTTACGCGCGTTAGTCGCATTTGCTACGCGCTTCGGAAGCAATGCTAACGCGCGGCAGAATCGCGACTGTAGCGATGCAAACGCGCGATAGCATCGCTACAAACGCGCGTTAGCATCGCGACTGATTTTTGGTTACGTGGGCGAGGGTACACAGCTAGCGACAGCTTCGCGACTGTATCGATGCGAACGCGCGACAGCCGCGCGTCTGCAGCGCTGCAAAAAGTCGTCGTGGGCGAGGGCTCTAAATGGAATTGGAAAGGACTCCGTGAATATGCATTCCTTGGGCACTGCCGTAAATAAAGACATTTAATGAAACTAATGGCACTGTTGTCTATCAGGGACATAGAAATTGTGAACACGTGAAGTGTCACGTGCAACCGTTTCATTTCACCTTACCAATACCAAACCAACTTGCATTTTTCATGGAATGGATTTTGTTATGATTCAAAGAGATTCATTCATACACATACCATTTATTAAGTCTTAGAAGGTGTCTTTAGTAAATGTCCATCGGGAAATGTCCATCCTTTTATTAAATTATCCTCTCCATCTTAGGTTTGCTGGAAGATCTCTTATTAGAGATAAGCTCGCCTTTGTACATGTTTTTTCTAATATTAAGTGTCTGTATTATGTTTTCTGTGCAATAAAGTATAATAATAATAATAGGTGTACACGAAAAAGCGAATTTTTAGGATATGCAAATACCCCAGTTACCTAGAACCCGAGTCCACGCACCAAAAGTGAGGCAACTTACAGTTATTCTAAGCAGGCACCATACTAAAATGTTCGAACCTGACTTCTACCTATAATGTCCCATGAAAGAAACTTTCATGTTTCATATTTTAAACATATTGTGGTTAACAATGCGTCTTAGAACCATTTCACCAAACCAAATAACGTATGATGTAGAATTAACTGCTATACAATATATTTGCAAATAAATAATAATCTTGGCAAATAAGACTCGGAAAAATATTTATTTAATGAATTTGTTGAGAATACGACAACAACTACTTAACTTTACTAAACATAGGAAAATGAATATTTTACAATGGGGCATAAAATTGCACGTCACGTCAAATAAATTGTTTAAATAATGAGTTAAGATTTTTGAAAAATACGACAAATACATTATCAAAACAGAACAAATCATTAAAACAGCAACCCGGATTAAAATTTCTAACTTTAAGTGTGGAAGACTCTTAAATTCATAGAAATTATAGCACCAGTTTGATTAATATCTAAATTTAAAGCTGCACATTATTTAGTCGTTACATTTTGTAGGTACTATTGGCTCGGAATACACAAAAGTAACGCGTTGTCCCACGCACAATCGTTTCATATTTCACCCCTGATCCCCAAAAAATAGTAAACAAACCTAGTGTATAAATACGGTATTTAACTGAAATGTTTCTTTGAGATCACTATCGATCACTACTAGATAGACCTATACTTTCTGCAAAAATGGGTACCTTACGGAGGAATAGATCACTACAAACAATATCATGTTTTATTACTTTCTTTATGATATTTCAATTAAGTAAAATGGTTGCTGCTGATTGTGATGCAGACTGCAGTAAGTAAATTTCTTTTCCTATAAATTGACCATAACCATCTTTCTAATTGCTTTTCGTGAGGCTGACAATCACCTCAGTAAACTCCCTCTTGGTGTAACAGTATGGTATATATAAGTATGAATTAAAAATATAAACACTAATAGCTGAATTGTATATTTCAGAGCAAGTATTTTGTTGATTTTATTTGATACCGAATCGCAATACAGAATTTGTAAATTTGTAAAGAGATATTGCGCTTTAAAAATTACGCATAATTTGTAAAGCGCGATATATGTTGTAATGTTTTGGCGGTGCTCGACCCAAGAAGAAATGGGGGTCGTGATTGGGTCTTTAGGACGACAACGGGAGGATGACTGGCCATAGGATTGCCAAAAGTGCAAAAAGGGGAGAGCCCAGAGCCCTTTGCCCAGCAATGAGACACCAAAATAATCTAAATACATTTATTTCAGCTAACATTGATGAGCAAAGTACAGTAAAAGCATGTGGTAAAGGTGACGACTGTTGCGTCGCTAATCTTCTAGAATCCTGTAGTAGCTGCACTAAAGTTTCAAACCCTGGCTGCTCTAAGGTTTCGGACTGTCTCACAGTTGATGGGGCAGCATTATTTTTTCCGTATTTCAATATGACCGCCATTATTAACGATGCGGCCATATCTGGCATATCCTCTGGAAAGGTTTTATGTTTTATGTAAGTTATCTACAAAAGTAAGAAGTTTAGCTGTGCATTTATCCGTCGTTTCGTGTTTCGGACACGCTTAGCTAAAGGTCTCATTATTCCTGCTTAGTGGTATTAGTCGTTAAATCCCTCCATCAACTCGAACTGAGCTAGCGTGGTAGAGTATGGCTCAATCTTACTCGAATCCAGTTGAAGACCGGTGCTCTTGTATCACATATCATCTTCAAAATTACCACGAAATTAGTTTAATATAACTTTACTTTCTTTACCATCTCAGCGCACAGAAATCCAAAGAGGAGCGATGGACTGAGTCAGTACGTCTCTCCTCGGTGTATTTTCTTAGACTTAAGTAGAAATACATAACATTGCATTTTATGGGGGAGTTTCTTGCCCTTCTTTGCTCCATCCCTAAGCCCACAACTTCCGAGCGGGGGCGGTAGTATCAAAAATATTAATATTATATCGACGTTGACTGAGTAATTCGTATGATTTTATGGTCAATAAAAAAAAATTAACTTGAACTTGAACTTTAACTAAGAATGAGATACTACCGTAGGTCGTAGGTATGTCTTATTTTTAGGTTTTATAAGTCATCAAAATTCATTAATTCATTCATCCATAACATCCATAATATCTGACTTGTCTTCATACAAAATCGCTTCATACAAACCGGTTACGATGTTCTCCTTCACTACTAAACGCCAATTTTTAGACAATTCCAATCTCTAATTATTTAACAGCGTGCATTATATCAACTTTACCCTCGCCAATAATAACCGGCCAAGTGCGAGTCGGACTCGCGCACGAATGGTTCCGTATTATCTATAAAAAACCGCAAAATAATAATAATAAAAGTTGTATGGGAGCCCCCCTTAATATTAAATTTCTTTTGTTTTTTAGTATTTGTTGTTATAGCGGCAACAGAAATACATCATCTGTGAAAATTTCAACTGTCTAGCTACCACGGTTCATGAGATGCCTGGTGACAGACAGACAGACAGACAAACAGACAGTGAAGTCACAGTAATAGGGTCCCGTTTGGCACCCTTCGGGTACGGAACCCTAAGGACGCGTGGCACTATAGTCTGCACCTCTGCCATCCCATATGTCAAATGACGATTTGTTTTTTTTTTCAGAACTGACGATCCCACAAAAACATATGCATTGACCATACAGTTTAAAAATTTAGTCATCCATGGCAAGACGGTATTCAAGATCTATCAAGCTTGTAAAGAAACTATTGAAGTTACCACAGAAGTTTCGGTATCTTTTAGTAAGTACTAGTCATAGTCATACATCGGGTTTACCGTAGCTCATAAAGTGACAGCTAGCAGTGTAAAGTAAAGTAAATAGTAAAATAATATTTATTGTACTTATAATGTGAGAAATTAATTTATCTCATGATATTATGGGCCTGAATATGGCTCAGAAAAAATATCCATTTTTGTGTGGCAATTCAATCAGTAACCATCGAATTTCACAAATACCACTAGTTTGTATTCGAATGAATGGTTTCACTCGATTGTGTGGACTAGTTATCGATTGTTTTCAAAGTCAATTGTTAATACTATTCACTATCAAACCACTCGATTGTTTGAACTAGTAACAATCGCCCATCTTTACTTCAGATCTTAGACCACTATGAAGCCGATTCGATCGTGGCTGAGCCACTGTGTCTATAGGTAAATGTTTATGCTCAACCTATTTTACTTTACAGAAAAATTAAACTTGATGGTGGTCTTCAAAACACGCACGGATCTAACGAAAGCCACTGTGATACCAGATTTTAGCTGCGCAGAAATCAGTTTGGGCGAATGCTTCACAGATTCGTCTGGTATGTCCTTTGTTGCTGTATTAAGATTTTTTGAGAACTAAGTAGGTTTTACCATTAAAGCAACCTAGACCATGTGTAATACGCTAATATCACTCGCCGTGGACGTTACGAAAATGTATGGGTTTTAACATTTTAGAATGAAAATTCACATGAATGCGTATTTTTTTCTCTTTTACAACTTGTCTGCGGGTCAGTATTACTATTATTGAATCCTGTGGCATGATTCTCGCGCCTTCGATATACGGATATCGAGACCTATATTGACAGATTCCCATACAAAATCACTCGACATATCTTTATTAATCTGTGCATAGGTGTAGATATCGTATATCGAATGCGCGAGAATCATGCCACTGACAAGTGGTGGGTCGGGTCGATTCTCGCGCCTTCGATATACGGATATCGAGACCAATATTGACAGATTCCCATACGAAATCACTCGATATAGTTGTAGATATCCGTAAATCGAATGCGCGAGAATCGACCCGCAGGAGCATGATTCTCGCGCATTCGATATACGATATCTACACCTTTAACGAGTGATTTCGTATGGGAATCTGTCAATATTGGTCTCGATATCCGTATATCGAAGGCGCGAGAATTGACCCGCTGGACGTCAGGAGGCCTTATAATATACCAACTCTTAAAGCAGGAACTAAACAGTACCTGCTTTATCGTACTGAAACGTTTACGAAAAAGCAAAGCAGAACTGTTTATGTCATAATTTTAGAGTTGGCATTTAGGCCTCGACTGGAGTAGATAGCGTGGCAAAAAAGAGGCCTTTATTCAGTTGGTGGCTGATGGATGAATAGCTTAGTGAAAAGTTGCCTCAGTTGACCAAACTTCGGTAAATGGTAACGCATCAGTATAAGTCTTAGGTCCAATTTCACCACTGTTACTAAACTCGATTAGTTCAAGCTAAACTCAGTTTACGCACTTAACTGAGTTTAGAGCATTTCACCATCATTACTGAACGCAGTTTAAGCTAAACGGAGTTTTTTTTTTAGTTATCGCTTGCCGCTTGAACTGTAGTGAGCGAGTGAAGCAATGATTGAATGTATAAAAGAATAAGGTTGTTCAAGCATTTTAAGTACAGATCTGCCAACTTAACTGTGAATTGACGGGTGTCGCTAGTGGCCTTCTGTTATGCCATATTTGGGAATTGCATGCGGTCGTAGTTCTGAATTCTGACATTTCACAGATAACTTGGTAGGTCTGTACTGAAATATTTATGATAATGATGACAGTTGAAAATTATAATGACATTAGGATCAATGATTGGGTATGTAAATGTTAAGTTTATCTTCAATTTCCAGAAGATGCCATATGTGCCGTGAACAGCGCTGTTGAAAAGAATGGAGATATCTTTGCTGGAGATTTTCTACTGTCATTCGCAGAAATAGTCGCAGACGAAATGATTGAAGATGGCTTTTGTGATTTCTCAATTGACGAGACTCAAGATAATTCAGAAACAGAGTTCACTGACCTGCAGGAGTGTGAGAAGTAACTAACTGCACAGTCAGCTCAAAATTTGAATTCTTTTATTTTATCACTTACATGTTCCAGCTCTTTTTTTCAATAAGCTTATTTGTTAACTTGTGTCACCTAAAGGAATAGACTTGCGTCCTGCTATTCAAAATAGATACTTTTTATGAACTGTCAAATCGGAACTTTTGTTCCAGAGTTCTATGAAATAACGACAGAGTGACGTCATGTAAAAGTGCCATCAAATGCTGTCTTTTTTGCACAAAATTGACTTTATAAAATATATCTGCTGGAAATATACGATTCTGAGAATGTCAAGCCATTTTTTACATAATGCTTCAACTTAAGACTTGTTCCTAGATTTATTGCATTACCTTGGACCCAAGCCTATTGGCCTTCCAAAAACATTATGAACTTGTAGATTTCACATTTGAAAATTGTTGATGATTATTCTCATTTCTTTTACCTCGAGACTTGATTATGTATAATAAATCGATGATACGAGTGTACGTCTGGCTGGAAAATTATTTTATATAACTATTTATTTCATTGTCATACACATACTTGTATAAAATTTTATAAACCCATTTCATGAGTTATGTAATGAATAAATTACAACATTTTATTGTTTTAATTGTTGTTTTTATCTGTTTCTATCCCCCACCTACCTCTCTTTTTTGCAGGGGAGTAAAAATACTGAAATACAGGTCTTCAGAGTCATATCGGGATTTAGGTAACTCGCATTCTAAACTATTCAGAGAAAAAAGTATTGGGACGATTTTCATACATAATGTACATCTTTACGTTATGCCCTTATATAAAAAGAAAGAGAAATAGGGAGCGATGTCTCAAACATATGGCATAGCTGTAGATAAGTAGTACATGAATAGAACTACGTATATCAACTCATAATAGGCTTGTGGCCTGTCATGTCAAAATAGATACTTTTTAAAAGCTTTTATTAAACTTGCACTGTATGTATGTTTGTTTGTGGGTATCACGGTTCGCGTCAAAAATGTCGGCTTGAATTTGACCCACTTCCCGTTATCCGATTGAGCTGAAATTTCGCATACGTGTATAAGTCGGATGACAATGCAATATATTTCTGACTTAAAGCTGATCTGATGATGGAGACGGAAGACGGTCATGGGAACTCTGTCATAAAACATCGCAAGCCCGTCGAATTTGGGCTCGTTCGATTCGTCTTGACGAATACTTTGGTCCTAGAATATTTTTTTATGACATGGAGCTGATCTGATGCTGGAGACGGAAGACGGTCATGGGAACTCTGTCATAAAACATCGCAAGCCCGTCGAATTTGGGCTCGTTCGATTCGTCTTGACGAATACTTTGGTCCTAGAATATTTTTTTATGACATGGAGCTGATCTGATGCTGGAGACGGAAGACGGTCATGGGAACTCTGTCATAAAACATCGCAAGCCCGTCGAATTTGGGCTCGTTCGATTCGTCTTGACGAATACTTTAGTCCTAGAATATTTTTTATGACATGGAGCTGAGCTGATGCTGAGACTAAAAAGTTAAAAATAAATTAAAAGTAAAAAAACATTTTAAACAAAGCATTTATTTAATGCCCTAAAAAGAAGAAAATAAAATTTCAATTCAATCAAATGCGTCATTTTATTACATTACACAATTTATACGATATAAAAGCTTGTTGCGAGATTTACTTGTGTAGACTTAATTAGGTGGGTAGGCACCTATTTGCACAGACATGGAGATAAATCCCGCAACAAGCTTTTATATCGTATAAATTGTGTAATGTAATAAAATGACGCATTTGATTGAATTGAAATTTTATTTTCTTCTTTTTAGGGCATTAAATAAAAGCTTTGTTTAAAAATGTTTTTTTACTTTTAATTTTATGAACTGTCAAAACGGATCTTTTGTTCCTGAGTTCTATGAAATAACAACAGTGTCATGTAAAAGTGCCATAAAATGCTGTGTTTTTTTGCACAAAATTTATTTTATAAAATATATCTGCTGGAAATATACAATTCTGAGAATGTCAAGCCATTTTGTTCATAATGCTTCAACTTAAGACTTGTTCCTAGATTTATTGGATTACCTTGGCCACAAGCCTATTGTTCAGGTTAGACGAGGAGACAGAGATCCTCGTTTGACAGCCAGGGTCAACCCTCTGTCAATTGTCAAACAGAATATTGAATAACCGTAGGCCCTTCTGCCACCCCTATGTGGAACGATGTGTGACGCTAGTTACTATAACATCGAAGGCACGCGAAATAAACAGGGCCCGAATTCTACTGTACACAAGCATACCACAAGCCTGGCACAAACTTGAATACGAGGCATTTGGTATTCTACTAAAACCAGAATCTAATTCACAAGCGCCAGCGTGACGCCAGCCTACTTCATATTCTACTATCCAAAACGAACTTACGCTGGCGTCAAACTAGCGCAAGCGTAAGACCGCTTTGGACAGTAGAACAAAGTACGCTGGCGTCAAACTGGCGCCAGCGTGAGTAGTTTTGGAAAGTAGAATACGAAGTAGGCTGGCGTCACGCTGGCGCTTGTGAATTGGATTCCGGTTTTAGTAGAATACCAAATATCTCGTATTGAAGTAACCACCGGACTTACGCTGGCGTCAAACTGGCGCCAGCGTAAGAACGCTTTGGACAGTAGAACAAAGTACGCTGGCGTCAAACTGGCGCCAGCGTGAGAACGGTTTGGATAGTAGAATACGAAGTAGGCTGGGGTCACGCTGGCGCTTGTGAATTGCGATCCCGGTTTTTGTAGAAATTCCTCGTATTCAAGTTTGTGCCAGGCTTGTGGTATGCTTGTGAACAGTAGAATTCGGGCCCAGGCCTTAATCAGGGCCTATGATGCCCTGTCATGTCATCCTGAATCAATGAATGGCGCCGATACTCTCACAACCCAAGGTAACTAGTAGTATTTTTATTTTTAGGTTTTAGGCCTAGTTGGTTAGATCTTCCAACGATCTATTGGCACGCGATGACAAGTGGAACTAACGCTTGATGACCGATGAGAAGTTAAAGGTCTGTGTTGATGACAGTCGTTGCGTTAAGTTGCGTAGAAGTGGCGCCACACTGTAAAAGCTTCCCGCCGATTTTGGCACGCGGTGCCAGAACTATGCATCGCTTGAAGACCAACGAGGTGTGAAAGGTCTGTGTTGATGGTAGTTGGTGTACTTTGCATTAAGTTGCAGCTGGCGCCCCTGATACGTCATTCAACCAAAAGATTGTCGGATAGTTGTATATGTCGAAGTCGTTAGTTTATAATCTTACCAATCCCATCATGTTAGTTTATCCTTCTGAGTCCCGGGTAGCGATTCTATCCTTAATTTAGGAAATCCAAAAAAATGTTTGAAGTATGCTGCACTATGCCAAAATAGTTTCAAGAATTGTTTGTAGGCTTGTGTTGTATATAATAACAGTAAATAAATGGATAATCATATTCTATTCTAATTCGAAAAATGCCTACCGGGACTCAGGAGGCTATAAACTAACGATAAATTGTAAACGGTACCGTACTTCATACAAAATAACGCGTTAGTTAATAAAGGAATATAATAAAACGATCCACTAATAAAATTACTGAGCGACTAAATTACTGACTGAGCGACAAGTTTTTAGTTTTTCGGTTAGGTTAGGTTAGACTTTTTTTTGTCGCTCGTTTAAATACTACCCGTTAATAAACTGAAATGATGAATGTCTGGGCGAAATGGTGGGTCAGGGAATCCTCTTTTATCTTTCATGTGAGGTTGACTTGTAAGAACAAAAAAAATGCATAAATGCTGAACTCTTTTGATTTCGTTTACAATTTATCGTCAGTTTATAAATGTAACAAATTTTAATTCGATAGATTATAAACTAACGGCTTTGACAATTTTACGGTGATATTATGGCGCCTCATGAATAAATTTGGGATGATTTATTCTTGTGTATTTCAGGAAATACTAGGGAAATGTAATAAATTTCTGGTATATGTAATTTGACTTTATAATATATTTCTAGGGTTTTCATGAAGGAAAACGTGTTTGGATAAAAAAAAATCGATAGAAAATTTATCCAAAGTCAACCCGTTTTTTAATATATTTTTCCCATTACGTGGGGAATTGTTGTAACTAGCGATTTGAAGATTGAAATGTAATTCCCTGAAATAGCTTATTTTGTATGTTTTTTTTTCGTTTTGGCGCTTACGTTGATTCAGATTAGGCGCGAGCGCACTATTGCCATCCCACTTGTTTCTATTCCCGAGTTATATTCGCTTCCCACTTCCGCAGTCTTCGTTGACCTTGGTTTGTAACTAATATTTATTATGCATACCGCGCCTTAAGGTCGAAACTGACCAAAACGTTACGAGATGTAATGTAATATTCGCATCGAGCATGTTGAGCATCGAGCAGGAACAGTTTTCGCTCGTTGCTCGCTGGTTTCCCCGTAATACTACTACTAGGTACTGAACTGCATAAATCCTCGCTGTATCACATGTAATGCTCGCTTTGTTTAGAGATAAGCTCGCCTTTGCCTAATTGCCTTTGTTTTATAAGACTATGTATCACATTGGTTTCCGTGCAATAAAGAATTATGAATTATGAATTATGTATGTAGCGTTGTTATGAAAAACGCATGCTGTATTTATGTTCAAATAAACATGTTTGCATTACTTATCTTATTTACTACGTGACTATTTGTTTCTTTTTTATATTTGTTTTAATTTATTTAAACACATAACTATAATTTAAATGGTGTCGACGTGGTTATGACTTTCAGCATACTGACTTTCAATCATAAGGTTAATTACCTAACCTTACCGATCAACGTGAAAGTCATAGGTACCTTTTTAACTTATTACTGTACTTAAATAAATGAAATAAGTAACAAAAAAAACATGTCATAAAACTACAGTATTGAGCATACATATATATTAGAAACTAACTAATAAATTAAAAATTCTGGCTTATCAGAAACAGAATATAAAAGCAGTAAATACTTCTAACTGTTCATTAATTCAAGGGAGTTCTACAACGCACCAAAATGGAGAAATTTGTCTGTTTCTTTGTTAGTCTACTATTAGCAGCGCCTGCATTATCTGCTGACCAGTGCAGTAAGTTTACTTTTGATATCGTAGCTCATCGAATCATTTCGGGTAACATCTAGTCGAGACGGAAACTGGATGGGTGTGCATTTCTGTTTCATTGTTTCGGGCACTCCATGTTTCGGATGACACTTTAAGCTGAGTAGTGATAAATAGGTCCCAGCTACTATCGCTACTTGGTTGCAATCAGGGAGCACTTATCCAGTAGAGAGCGCATAGATACATTTTCCTTTGAAACACAACTCGCCAATTTACGGGCGGCGGCGGAGGACGAGGTAAGAGAGCTGTTATTGGTCAGCCGCTGCGAAACTGTCTGGCGGCCCGTCATCGTACATAGGTTGCGTATGCGAACGTTTGTTGAATAAAACAAACGTTTGGCGAGCCGCATTCCCCCGCAGGCGCAGTCAATTGGATATATAGTCTCAGTTCAGTTCAAAATTTTTATTGACCATAAAATCATACATATTACTTAGTCAACGTCAATATAATATTAATATTTTTGTATACTACCGCCCGTTCGGAAGTTGTGGGCTTAGGGATGGAGCAAAGAAGGGCAAGAAACCTCCCCCGTACCTCTTTTAAAATATCATAGCCTTAAAAATACAATGTAATGTATTTCTACTTAAGTCTAAGGAAATACACCGAGGAGAGACGTACTGACTCAGTCCATCGCCCCTCTTTGGATTTCTGTGCGCTGAGATGGTAAAGACCATGCAGTTTTGTCTCTGATCCAGGCCCTCGGGTCTCCTCTTAGCTCTAACTAAGCGGTAGGGTCTGTCTTTACCCAGATGTTGTTATAATTATACTAGCGACCCGCCCCGGCTTCGCACGGGTGCAGTGCGCGATGCACTATATTATGCATGTATTATTTATATCAAAATCTCATAGATTTGTCCTCATGCTTTTACAGATAACCTTGCAGTTCAGCAACCCCTACGGCCGTGTGAACCTTACAACAATAACTGGAATTGCATCAGGGCTTACTTCTCGGCATCCCCATGCATCAAGCAAACATGTGTACAAATTCCTGACCATCTCAGTGTTACAAGTGACTTACTGGTTTACCCTTACCTGAACTTGACAGGTCATCAACGAAATATTGAGATTTCTGGAGTAAACTCAGGACAAGTTGTTTCCTTCATGTAAGTATTTAGATTTTGAGTTTAGAACATTCAGTTAATCTAGGTTTAAAACACCCATCAGCGCCTTGTGACGTCACGTAATCACGTAAGTGGAATGAGTGACGTCTCGTCTGTGAATTGTCGCTAACGGCCGTTTGCAATAACCTATCTAACCTCAATCTGGAGATAGATAGGGTCTTTGACATAAGTTCCATACTGAGGTTCCATAGCTCAACTCTGTCAAATCTAAATCTAGTAATGTGACATCCATTGATAGATAGATTATTGGACATTGACGTAAGCGAAAGAAGGAGAAAGTTATTTATGCATAGATTTGTCCTTGTGCATCCAAATAGTAACTTACTCTGTAGTAAAAATTACTCATACAAGCTACAGCTCTAACGATTAAAGCTCTTGGTACCAAGTTAAAAACTTAAAAGAAACCGACGTCGCGGTCACATGACTCGCATGACGTCACAAATGCTCGTGAGCGAACGCCCGCCATCATTATGATTCAGTCAAGCAACATGTCAGACACGAGCGTGTGACGTCACCAGAGAGATAAACTGACTCTTTATTAATCTGTGCTACTGGACCGATTCCTGATTTTCGAAAAATGGGACCAAATTGGGCTTCCCTTTCTAACCAAGAAAGAATTTTTGAAATCGGTTCATAAATAATAGCAATTTCGAGGTAACACACATAAATAAAACATATAACACAACCGAATTTATACCTTTTTTTAAGTCGGTTAAAAATGAAGGCAAAAATAGAGCAGGTTCTCTATTAAGTTTCTTTATTTTCAGAGTGGACTACCAAACTGATGTAATGCAAATAACAACACGTTTCTCCGGGCTGACGATTAGATCTGATACAATTCTTAATTATCTACAACCAAATCTTGAACCTATAAGGGTAAACTTGCCCCGAACTTCGGTGGAATATGGTAAGTAGAAGTCTCTGCAAACAATCCCCAGGGTCACTTTTTTATTGGAATGTAAGAATTAGATTATGTAGGTAGATCATATACCCCAGAGACTCAGGCTCCCAGGCGAATAGTACGGGGTTTGAATACCGGCTGTAGAGGTGGAAAGAATCCCAGGGCTTGGATGTTTGACATTAGAATAATCTGCGGAACTATAAACAGCGACATCACAAACATGTAAACACCAAAGAGCTGGGGATTTTTTCCCCTCCCCAGCCGGGACCTGTCGCTTGCGAAGGACAACCTCGTCCGCAACGCCGCAGTTGCCATCGTTTGTTTTGGTTCTTGCTCATTAGCAACCAGTGGGCGAAAATTCCCCAACTAACCAATTGCCCTGTTTCCAGATGAGCTGTTTCTTATCACGGTGTTCAATAGTGCCACGAAGCCAGATCTTCGCAATAGTTTCACAATGGCGAACGCAGCTACCACCGCTTCATACGACCTTGGAGTCTGCGCCTCGGATGCTGCCAACCGTGAGTACATAATAATATATATTTTTTATTTAGCCTGTTGCGGAGTCCCACTGCTGGGCAAAAGCCTCACCGGTACGAGCCCAACACCTGTGTACATTATGTTAAAACCGTTTTATTAAATCAGGCGCCTAACGAAAATCCTGGTCTCGAATGCTGCCTTATGTGTATGATATAAATAAATAGCAAAATTGGGCACAACTGTGCTACTGCCACATGGGGAATGCGACGATAACAGACTTGTCTGCGATAGTTCTCGGAAACAAGCCAAGTTTTTTTTTTTAATTCAGCCAGACACTCTTAGGCCCTGTTACAAAGGTTCTCGATATTGAACCTATTGAACAGTTTTTTTTAATGTAAAGTGACAGATGAATCTGTCACATAAAGCTTATCGAGAACCTTTGGGACAGGGATAAAACAGCCTTCCGCACAGATGAAATCGATTAGATAGTGTCATTGACGACTTCTGTGGCGCAGATTCTCCTGGGTTCGATTCCCGGCTGGTGACAAAGAAAACAAAAAATAATAATCAGGTCTTGGATGTTTATATATTTGTGATGTCACTGTTTCTATTTTCCACGACACTGTTTCTGTGTGGGGCCGGAATCAATGTATGTAAATGTAAAAAATGTAATATCATTCAATGTGACCTAAGTGGGTGTTAGGTTTAATGACGTTCATTATCACTCAAGACACAGGTCACTTACGTGATAACATAGTTAAAAATACATTGTAATGTCCGTCGTCGAAATAATTCTAATACGAGGTGACAGCCAGAACAGTTCGGGTACGTACGTGAAAAATAAATTATCGAAGTGAGGTATGTTTATCCTAATTAATGGATGTATGGTTATATTCTTACTGACTTAACCTGTCCCTTTGAAAGATGTGCAATTTATAGTTAAACTAATATAAAACATTGTTTCTATTGTTCCCAGAGCCACCAATTCTCCAACGTTTACTTGAAGAGTTCATCCGTAGAAGCGACGTAGACGGCCCAGAGGGACTTCTCGTCCGTTCGCCCATCGTCAGCCTCGACTTCCTACAAAAGGCCATCTGCGATTTCGGCATAGACGTCTCCAACACCCCGGTGCCTCTTGGGACAATAGATTAATCCCCATAAGGCTGATCTGACAGCGTTTTATCTGTCTTATGTGAGGAATTTTACATTTTAGACACTTGAAATGTCAATTAGGGGGAAAAAGTTTTCGTAACTATTAGCGTTTGTAACCTTTTAATTATCTATATATAGTAGACATTTATATTATTATGTAATTTCAGTACAAAGGGTTATATTTAATATTTTTATTTAATACGTTTAAAAGGTGTGTATTCTGAATTAATTTTATTTTCTAGTACGTCATGCATGGTTGTTATAAAAACCAATGTAATTAAATAAATAGTTTTAATAAAAATCTGTTTTGCATTATACGTACTTTTCGATATCAATGTTTTGAGTTATTTTGGTGGTAAGGTTTGGTTTTTTATTGCACTCTAGGAGACGGGTATACCTAATGTAGAGTTTCCAATCATCTATATTACATCATAACTATTACAATCATCTTTTTCTCAAAAAGCGTTCTATACTAAGAGAAATAAATAGATATTTTTTGTAAATTAATTTTAGATTCGCACGAAAACGGCCGGTCACGTGAATGTGACGTAGTAACTCCTCAAGTAATGTAAACTACGACCTAATCAATATGTTTCATGCTCAGAATAATGAAACTCTTTGCTACTTGGTCTGTGGTTTAATAACATGACTTCAGCTGACAGTGATAATGATGACACGTAAATAGGCGCGTTCTAAGACCAACAAATGTCAAAACATATTACAACGTCTAAAGAGGCCATCATCGAGTTTTGTATTTTTGTACAAAATCTGACTCTGAAATACCTCGTAGGCGCTGTTATCGATTTTAGCGTGATTCGGAACGGGGGGCAGATATGTGTATAGAGTAGTGACGTCACACGATGGCCACCCGGCCGCGTTTTTGATCTGGACAAAAAATAGCGAATGAATTCAAAAATAAAATATTTGCGATCAGTTTTAATGCAAAAACATAATTTGTATTATAAATATTATTGTTGAAGCTACTTCATCTAATATATCTTATGATTTATCTTTACAACTGTCTAGGACCCTTTCCAATGATCTTAATTTCCCCGCAAGAAATGGCATATTCATAGATTCATTGATAAAGGCGCCGCCCCTTCTTTGCCCCCCCCCCCCCCCCCTGTGATAAATGGCAAATAGCCCCCTATGGTCGCAATTCCCAAAAAGGGCAACACAGGACGTACAAGGGATACCTTTCATTTCACAGCAAAGTTGGTATTCAGTACATTGTCACTCTCTTACTCACATGTTAGAGAAAGACACTAATAATTGCCGACCCCATATTGCACTGAAAATATGGCCCGTTTATGAGCACCTACACAAAGGAGTATCATATTATCATCACTAGTCAATCATCTAGTCTACTACAGTTCACGATTCCACGTTCCGATTTAAATTGCCACCAATCATAGCGAAAAAGATCAAGTAGATACTGTATTCCCTTTTCCCTGCATTTCAGCAAAATGTTGACCAGAGGACGTGCTGCCACTATCACGGGAGTGAACGAACCCCCCCCCCCCCCTCAATCACGCTTCATGAAAATAAACATTTACATACAGCCACATACATTGCTTCTGGCCTCACACTAGGATACCCTGTGTCGTGAGCACACAAAATGGCTCTCACAGAGGAATGGGAGAATATTCTCCAAAATCCTTTAAGACGATCGTGTACTCGCAAGCTTCCATACAAAAAGCGTTAACGTTTTCCACCCCCTAAACCTTGTCCGATTTTCACAATTTTTTTACATGTTTGAGATACTATGGAAAACTATGCTCGTACGTTGTGATTTTTTTGAAATATTAGATATTTTAGGAAATATAAGAACATAACCCAGTCCATATAAAAATATAAGTTCCAATATTTCCTAAAATATCTAATATTTCAAAAAAATCAAAACGTACGAGCACCCATCCATAGTATCTCAAACATGTAAAATAATTGTGAAAATCGGACAAGGTTTAGGGGGTGGAAAACGTTAACGCTTTTTGTATGGAAGCTTGCGAGTACACTATCCTCTTAAGGAACTTGGTGTACAGATATGCCAATATGCCAAACCGCGTAAACGCAGTAATGGTAGCACGAGGCGGTATATGATTACGGAATATAGATGAACCATCTCATGAAGAAGTTTTGAATTTAGGTTTAAAGAACCTTATTCCTGTGAGAATAAAGTTCTTTCAACCTAAAGTCAATACTTCTTTGTGAGGTGGTTCATCTACAACGTATATTAAAATTAAAAAAAAATCATAATGTTGTTAAAAAATATTGTTTTAGCTAATAAAATGTAGTGACCCACAAAGCTCAAACATTTTATTGCTTTCATCTAAAGGGTATTATTATTAAACACAATTTATTTCATTAAGCCTAGCATTCTTAGTTTCCGAGATTAATAGGTTTCTTTAAGTGACCTGGATTCATTGCTCACGAGTGTACTTAATTTTATATATTAGGAAGTACAACGCAATTTCAGTTTGTTTCAGCTGTAGTTGTTTATTTATGCGGTGTTCAGTACTTCTGCAGTGTGTAGCCTAATTTATTTTAGCTATTATAGTTGAGCATTTGCATGGCAATAGCGGCTATTTCCCTTTTCTGAATATTTCAAAATCAAAGATTAGATTTATTTTCAAAATCTAATCTATGATACTTGAAATATTCACAAAAGGGAAAGGACCGCTAATTGCCATTATAAAATGTTCAAACCATAGTAGCCAAAATAAATTAAGCTACACACTGCTTCCGATTTCGAAGGCACGGATAACTAGCTGCTCTAAACTATATAATAGTGTATACAGAAGTACTAAAAATTATATAGAAAAGCAACTATAGCTAAAACAAGCAAAGTTTTGTTACTAAAGGGCTCTCTACTCACGATGCAATCTGTCTCGCGATTTGTTGCTGCAACTTGTTGCATTGCAACAGATTGCAGGAAGATTGCATTGTGAGTAGGCAGGTTGCAGGTTGCATGCAACAAGTTGCAGTGACTAGTTGCAAGACAGTAGACCGCGAGTAGAGCCCTTATCAGTGAAACTGTTATGTAAAAATTTCTAAAACAAACTACCTATCTAAATTAACTAATGTATAAGGTTAGAAGTAAACAAACAACTACAACTAAAACAGCCAATTAGTTTTGTTAGTATCTGTCATAATGTAAAAATTAACGAAGCAAACGATCTAAATTACTGTTAACACGAATTACAAAACAGATTCGTTAAGAAATACCAGACTAGATTTGGTTACGGATTGGAATAGTTTTATACCAGACTAGATTTGGTTACGTATTGGAATAGTTTTATGGTCACTCTTTCTACGAATAACAAGCGTATGTATTTTCAGTGAATTATCCTGAATTATTGAATGTTTTTGTCTAGGTGACAAATTAATAAATAAAAACAAACAAAACCAAATGATAAAACCTTTTCAAAATTAACTAATCAGACGAGTAAGAAGTGTCAAAATTAACAGCCATTAACAATTTATGATAAATTCAAAAGTCAGTTGCCCTTGTAGAGTGTGTTGTGTAGGGTGACCGACTCTGACCATGACCCGAAATAGGATATATACCTGTCCAACGATTTTTTGGCGTGTGAGTGACATTTTCTGGGGGGCGCCAGTTCTACGTAAATACTTATGTTTATTTATGTTTTATTTTTCTCTTACCTGAGCACATAGGCCTACCTGTTCTGTATTTTATTTTTCTCTGTCCATCCTGGGTTTGCTGGAAGAGATCTCTCTTTAGAAATAAACTTACCTTTGTAAATTACTTCTCTGTATTTTCTGTTTTTTGTCTTTTATGTGCAATAAATATATACGAAATACTATGATATGAACCTGTCAAAAAGCGTTAGTTTAACTACCTGTCACCGCACGCCAAAAGATCGTTGGACTTCCCAAAGGAGGAGGTTTACAATTCGTCCGGATGTTTTTTTTTTTATGTATGTGCCCCGATAGCGCCTAAACGGGTGGACCGATTTGGAAAATGATTTTTTTGTTTGAAAGGTTTTACCTTCCCATTGGTCTCATTGACGCCAGGTCAGGATCTGATGATGGGATCCTGGAGAAATCGAGGGAACTCTTCAAATATTATAGGCAGACCTATAGTGATTTTTGTGTTTTTCATAATAACTCGTGCAAATGCACATGGTAAGTATAATATTGTGATGAGAAACTGCTGATGAAGACCACATATGGCCACCAGAACTGCTCAATACTAGGTACAAATACAATGCGTGGCTGATAGGCAGGCAACGCATAGCCTAAACCGGTGGACCTAGAGCCATGGAACTTTGTATAGGGGTTCCTTAGTAGCGTGGGGTAGCACTGATATGGGATTTGACAAAATTAATTCCCCAAGGGGGGGGGATAAGGGGTTACAGTTTGTATTAAACTCAATCTAATCAAATAGGGTTTGTGGATGTCGGTTTTTTCTAAAGTTTACTTTTTGTTTCAATTATGTACCATAAAAATGATGACTTAGCGAGCTCTAACCTACAGCGTTACATTAATCTAAGTATTCTTTGTTGCTACATGACCCCGCAGTCACCCTGTGTTCGAAAAAATAATACTTATATGAGTCTTACGACTTTGACAGCCATTAATAATTTGCATGCATAAGAAGATAAAATATGACATTGAAAATAAAATTTTGCTATTTGTCTGCCTTGCCAACTGAGTCTACGTCAATTTATTTGTGCCAATACTATTGTTGTTTTAGATGTAGTACCTTTTAATAACAAATGAAGGACATTCATCAACTTTCATGTTGTATTGACTTGTTTTTAGGGTTCGGATCCTTAAAATGAAATAGAAAAACCCTGATAGGATAGCATAGTGCAACACGGCCTCCTAACGGAGGGAGACACCATATTGTACATTTTCCCTCTTTTGCGGTCTTAGGTGCACTTCGTCAGTGACCTGACGCGGTGCATATACTTTTTATGAACTGTCAAAACGGAACTTTTGTTCCTGAGTTCTATGAAATAACAACAGAATGACGTCAAGTAAAAGTGCCATCAAATGCTGTCTTTTTTTGCACAAAATTGACTTTATAAAATATATCTGCTGGAAATATACAATTCTGAGAATGTCAAGCCATTTTGTACATAATGCTTCAACTTAAGACTTGTTCTTAGATTTATTGGATTACCTTGGCCACAAGCCTATTATAGAATGGAGTGGGGCGGGGACATCGAGGGACATTGACTACAATAACTGACAGCCAAAATGACGTTTTTATAGTGGCTTCATTAGTTCCGCTTCGTCCGTTCTCTTATTATCGTGGTCCGTCTGTAAAGTAAGGTTCTGAGTAATGGTGTCAGATATCGGATGACGTTATCAAACTACGAACTGTCATATCTCGGAAACTATACTGATCACAGGTTTGTATGAAGATATGACTCCTCTCGATGAGATCTTCCTTTTCGATGATAGCTGTCAAACTAAGAACTGTCCGTCTGTCAAGACCTTTTTTATCGGCTTATCGGGAACGCGTGGAGGTATCAAGCGAAAATCAATTGCTGAGGTCTGTGGCCCCTTAAATCAATTGCGGAGGTCTGTGGTCCCTTAAATCTATTGCTGAGGTCTATGGTCCCTTAAATCAATTGCTGAGGTATGTGGACCCTTAAATCGATTGCTGAGGTCTGTGGTCCCTTAAATTAATTGCTGAGGTCTGTGGTCCCTTAAATAATTGCTGAGGTCTGTGGTCCCTTAAATCTGTGACAATGGCTGAGGCGCAGTTATGTGCCCACTTTTAGCCAGTTATTTAATACTCTATTTTGCATGACAGGGTTTTTTTACGACTACTACATACTACCGCGTAGCTATAGTACCCGGGACCTACAGCTTAACGTGTCATCCGAAACACGGAACGTCAGATAAATGTACATATAAGGTAAATTATTTATTTAATTGGTACATGGTCAGCACCGGTATTCGAACCTGCATCTCCTGCGTGAGAAGCACACTTGAAATACACTAGACTACGGAGCTCTTCTTAATTGATGTTATCTTGTTTTGATGTATAAGATGTCTGATGATAAAGGCTCGTTTATCGGACATCTTATAACATCAAGCTGAAGTGTCGCGTGGAGGAGATATACTCTCTCTTCTTCTCATAAGAGATAGAGAATTCACCTGATTCTTAGTGCGATCTGGGCCCGAATTCTACTTAGTTCACAAGCATAGGACAAGCTTGGCACAAACTTCAAAACGAGATATTTGGTATTCTACTAAAACCGGAATCCAATTCACAAGCGCCAGCGTGAAGCCAGCGTAATTCGTATTCTACTGTCCAATACGTACTTACGCTGGCGCCAGTTTGAAGCCAGCGTACTTCGTTCTACTGTCCAAAACGTTTTGGACAGTAGAATACGAAGTACGCTGGCTTCACGCTGGCTTCACGCTGGCTTGACGCTGGCTTCACGCTGGCTTCACGCTGGCTTCACGCTGGCTTCACGCTGGCTTCACCCTGGCTTCACGCTGGCTTCAAGCTGGCTTCACGCTGGCTTCACGCTGGCTTCACGCTGGCGGGTTTTACTACAATACCAAATACCTCGTGTTGAAGTTTGTGCCGGGCTTGTCGTATGCTTGTGAACAGAACAATTCGGGCCCTGTACTTAGGGCCAAAAGATATACTCTGAGACAAAAATCATTACAATATAAATATTTATGGAGAAAGTTAAAGTTGTATTGAGATCGCTAAATCACTTCTACCTTTTGGGTTCTGGTCTTCGATCATATATCACATATGATAATATATGACCGAAGGTTCTAGTCTTTGCCTTCCCTTAATCTGAAAAAGGATATTTCATACACTATGTATAAATGAGTGGCAAAACTGTAAAGAATCCCGTTTAGCAAACTTACGTAATTAGTGTCTACGCTGGCACAAATAATGTGGTATATAAAATTCCACAATAACAGGCAATAATATTTACAGATAATATTTCATACTGCAAGAATTAATTTCGCTGACAGAGGTTCCTTAGATTATTAGTACTTAATTGTATTTTTTGCACTAGATTTTTTCAGACAGCTCAGTTAGTAAAGTAATTTAAATTGCCATATTGACGTCGTTTTTTACCGACTTCAAAAAAAAAAGGGGGGGGGGGGGTTATCGATTCGGGTTACGTTCTTTATTTTTTTTATCATTATGTTTGTTACGTCGAAACTGGTACTATTTATGATCGATCGTCAATACTTTCTTCCTTCGAAAGGCCATTAATAGTATACTTGGTCCCATTTTTTAAATCAGAAATCGGTTCAGTAGTTACATTTCTACATGAAAAAACTGCGAAGTTTAATTTGTTAGTGAAGTTTAGTTTAATGACATATACATACAGCCTCCTTTTTGTGGCTTTTCGTTTAGGCTCGTTTTCGGGTATACATTCACCTCATACACGGTTATTTTTTATCACCAAGGATGTTTTGGGGATTGATAGTACCTACCAACGATTATGAAAAAAAAAATTAAGAAAAAAATGGTCGCAAATAAAATAAAAAAAATCGGGTCTCCCATAGTAACTTGAAAACAGCTGAACAATGTTCTGAAGGACAAAATTTTTTTTTCTTTTGCGAAGTTTCTTGGGGAAAATTGTTCATAATGATGGGTACTATCAATCCTAAAATACCCGTGGTGATAAGACAATAACCGTGTATGGACGACATTTGTCCAAGCGTTGTTGAAGTTGTTTTTTTTTAGTTTTTAACTTGGTGAATTATCAGTCAGTGTGATCTGAATTCTGTAAAGTTCAAAATAGGGAAAAGCCTCTTTGTTGCCATACACGCCTACACTGACTATTAAAATGTTGTACTACTAATTCCCGGTTTCCTGAGCGCTCGTTAAATTAACATGCTGTTTAAATCAGCCTCTCAGCCAATCACGTGCCCCTATAATTCAAAATAGCGGCACGTGATTGGCCGAAACTGATTTAAAAACAACTCAAACTACTCAGCGCCCAGGAAACCGGGCGTAAATGATGCCCACACTATAGTCTCCGTTGTGTGAAATAAGTACCTACTGCTAGGCCACGGCACGGACGCTTGTCGAAGCAAAATATACTATCGTAGTTTTAAGTAATTGAGTTATTTATTTAAATAAACCAACACCCATGGAACCCAGCATCAGACCTGTAAACAATAAGAGTATATAAATGAATTGCAATAATGAAAGCACAAATTGCAGAGCACATCTCTCGTATTATCAGTTTAATTTGTAGCGTTTATCATACTGTACCTATGTATGTAAAATGAAGATTTTATCATTATTATTTCTTATTGGCTGCTGCCTAAGTTTTGTATCATCGGACTGTAGTGATGATTGCAGTAAGTAATCTGAATAAAGTTTTAAAAAAATCAGCATAGTTCAATATTGATCCGAACGAAATAAAGAAAAGTACCTAGGTACTTATCACCAAATATTTTTAACATTTTCCTACAAAAATTCTAAATAAAAGGTCATATTTTTCTTTATTACTTACATAGTTCATCTCTATCACTTTTTCTGATACCAATACTGCATTTTTGCGGTTAGGTTAATAAAACGTTGATTTGGCCCATACTTGTCTAACTATTGTTTATCACACTTTTCAGATAACTTAGAAGACCAATGTCCCGTCGACGCCTGCGGAGAATCAAGCTGCAAACTGGACTGCGTACGAGATGTATTCTGCAAAAAAGGGAAATCTTGCACAGTGCAGTCCTGTGACCAAATCGATAATTCTATCAAAATCACCGCCATATCAGTCTGGTATCCATACTTGCAGGTTTATGCTAAATTCAAAGATGTAAATATTATGGGAGCGAACTCTGCCGAAGTCCGGTGTGTGATGTAAGTAGGATGTAGGATGAACAAAATATTATAGTATCTGTGGTTTGAACAAAGTTGTATCAGACAGAGCGTAGCGCCTCGTATGAGAACAATGAAAATTTGGTTTGAACGTCAGGTAATAATAATACAGGGTGAGACGCGCCGGCTAGAAACAAACCGGCATTTTGCGCCCTCGCTTTAGCTATTGCTATGCGAGTCTGTACGTGACTCCAGGCCCCCAATTCTACAAACAAGTTGCTGAAGCAAGGGTGCGGGAACCCGTTTTTGGCCGCGTCGCGACGCGTCGTAGGTTACAAACGAAACTGGGTTTTGCGCCTTCGCTATAGACACTGCCAAGCCATCCGTTTGTGTAATTGGGGGCCAGGTTGTGATACAGAGTGGGCCATTTGAAAGGGTCAGTATATAATGTACATGCATTGTTTCTGGCCCCATACCAGGTCTTGCGACATCCATCACAATCATGTAAATATCCAAGATCTGGGTTTATTCTTCCCCCTCCCAATTATTACCTACATTGAGTCTCGTGTACGTCACTTGGGGCTGAGACTGTTTATTGATTATTTTCAGAGTCGACGATAAAACTTGCAAAACTGTCCTAACCATTGATTACTGTAACGTCATTATAAGCGCCAAGGTGGAATTCACACTGGTCGCGAGTTGCAAAGATCCCATCAGAGTCACAACTGACGCTACTTTCACATTCTGTAAGTACAAACCAATACAATATTTAGTAAAGTCAAGTATGTAGTGGCAAGGAATTTTCCTAATAATACCATGCCATGCGTCAGTAATCTAGGATGGGCCATAACAATCGAGTGTTTTTTTGTGGTTTTACGGAATAATATTTAAAGTTTAGGACGAATTATTTGTCCGTCTGTAATCTACTTTGCGATCTACTCTATTTTTCCGAAGGGTGCGAAAGGGTTATCCAGTACGCTTCTATTTTAAAAACAACATACTTTGAGCATTATATTGTATGTTATTTAAGTTTTATTAGTTTACTGTGCAATAAAGAATATGTGTATGAATACCTGCCCCTACTCCAGTGACAATGGCGGTTTTACTTTGTTCGACATAGCAAAAAGATCTTAGTGAAGATTACTGAAGGACAAATTATGATTGTGTACAAGACGTATCTGAAACATTACCTTAGTTATCTATGTTAAAGTTTCTGCATTATTTTACTTTTCAGCTGATCTCTCACTGGTGACGGAGTTTCTGACGAAAGACCTCGATATCAAAAACAGCGAAACTGTGGCAATTATCAACAAGCCAGCTACCGTAGAACTTGGCGATTGTGTGAAGGATTCAAATAGTATGTATATTTTTAGGATTTCAAACATAAAATGGCAAAAAGGGATTGGCTCAAGCAGGAATGATTACCAGAGTGAAAAAGTGTTCGAGTTCAGATGAAATGAACCTTTTGACATTCTACATAAGAGTCACTGACATTTCATTTCGAATACTTTTTCGATGCGTAAATTTTGCTGCTACTACAGTTAGGGTGGATACTCCATTTACCGTCTTTCTGTACGTCAAGACCGCTTTTTCACGAACACGTGAAGATAAGTTTGATATCGAAATTGATTTCCATTACTCAGGTCTGTAGGCGCTAGCTGTAAAAAATCAACTCCTCAATTCAAAAGATTCTAACGTTGCTTATATGATTACGTAAGTGTCTATATGTTTTTTTCAACAGACGATCAAATAAAAAAATTCAACAAGATGGTCTGTGAAAATACGATCTTGGTCGGATCTGATACTTT